>VMBQ01009683.1:9499-29878 GCA_007657795.1 Dreissena rostriformis
CGAAGTCTTCCCACACGTTTACAATGACTGTCCAACAGGTGTACACTAACTGTGTACAGTTAACTTCTCAACGTCTGTACAATCACTTTTCGAAGAATGTACAATAACTGTAGCAAATGACGCCGGACCCGACTATGTCAAGGTCCGTGTATATAAATCTTTGGGAGGAACACTGCAATTCACACGTCACGTTTCAACTTTTATTTCATCCACATAAACAATGCCGCCGACGACGCCGACGAGTACACAGACTACGTCGACAATGACGTCCCCGACGGTTATGGCAACGATGACAAATGCGAAGATGATAATACGTAAATGACGTTCACAAATACATCCTATGTGACGATGTTAATACCAATGTGACGATTACGAAGTGACGTTTCTTAAGTGACGGTTATCTGTAATTAACAATACGAATGAAAAGTATAATAAACAAACGATAATCTTACATGCAGGATCTTAATACATATGTGTAATAATAACATGTGATAAATTGAAATCACGTAACATTGATTTCAACTGATACAAATAACACATAATTGAAATGAAAACATAATTCCTTTTCAGATGACTGTCAATGGTGCTAGTCTGCAACACAAACAAAGTTACGAATGCGGTGTACGAACACAAAAATCTGATCGGTTACGAGTATAAATGTATATCCCGGTATGCTTAACTACATAATATAATTGATTATTGTATTATCAGAATCAATAACGAAATGCTATTTAACGTTGCGTATTAAACTACAAATATACAAGCAGTTTGCAGATTAGAGCATGTAATATAATACAGATACTTAACCCACAACTATATATTATTTGCAGGTTTATTGTTATCAACTTGTGAATCGGATAATGTATTTCCATACACTTTAGAATTTTTGGCATCATTTGAGATTAAAAAGGAGCAGAATGACAAGGAGAAACCTTGCTTTCGTGGCATGGATTTCCTGCCAGATGGACGACTAGTGGCAGTAGACAACACTAATTGTCGATGCTTGATAATGGACGAACGCCTGCAGAGACAAGGGACACCGTATACATTCCAGTCAAAGCCATTGGATGTTATTTGCTTGTCTCCAAATGAAAAGGCAGTAACTCTTTTAGAGAAACAGATTTGTCTCCTTGCTGTGAACCCCGTAAATAAAATAACTCTTACTAAGGTTATCAATACGTCAACTCAATATTATTCACTTTGCTTAGTTCAATCCTCTATGTTAGCCGCTACGACAAGTTACTTCCAGCGTTCCGTTCGGATGATCTCATTTACAGGTAAAGAAGCTGACTTTGACAACGTCGTGTTTCCTAAAAAGACATACCAACGTTGTGAAAGTAAATGAGCGTATGTGCAGTCAAATAATACATTGGTATTGACTGACCGATACGCTAACACAGTGTACTTATATGACACTGTGACGGGCACGTCTAAATGTATCACAAATAAAAGCATCAAACGACCAGGAGCTGCGAGAGTCGGACCTAGTGTCACGTTGATTTTGTGCAGTTCACAAACGAACACCGTTATACACCTGACTGTTGATGGAGATATACTTGGTATCTACCCAGTCGATTTGAGATATCCGTGCACATTGTGCATGAAGAGTGATGGTTCAAGCCTTGCGGTCACTAATAGCGCATATATCAGGGTTCTTAGTTTTTATAAAGATTGCAAACGTTAATCGTCATAGTTTTAATCCGTTAGATGTTTACAATAAATTGTAGCATAATAACACATAAAACCATTAAGCACTCACACTCTCACCAATTTACTCCCATGTTTACGTATTTTGTAGAAATAATGCTACGTTGTCTTTCAAATATGAATGTAAGCTGCTGATAGCCGCGTTTTATTATCTGTGTGAGTCAGTAAAATTAAGATTAACCATCGTTTGACGAAATAAGGTAAGGTAAAGTAGGGTAAAGTCAATTTTTATCAAACATTATACTCGTTTCACATTCCGGTATGGGACCGTTCATAAAGTGCGTCACGCTCCAGTTGGGGGGATGGGGTGTAAACAAGTGTGACAGTTTGTGACATGGGGGAGGGGTGATCCGGCCACGTGTGACGTTGTGCATTTTATAAAATTTTATTTCTAATGTATTATTAATTGTATTAGTAGATTTTAATAGCTTTAAAACATTTGGCTAAGTTTTATGTCAAAATAGCATGAATTAGGTCTCTTGAATTTGTTGTTCACGATTCCTCTCGCTTGGAGAGCTAGTATGCTGTTCCGAAGCATTGTTTTATGTATAGCCTTGATTTCGTCATGAGGCAAGTATTATTATTTCTATGTTGTCCGCTGTAAAAATGTGTATCCTGTGTAAACATTATTGCATAGTTGGAAGATTATCCAAAACTTGACCTCACCTATTGCAAATAAAACAGCAGCAGAAAAATGATGTCTATTATATATTGGCAAAATGATTTTTTGCAATTTTTGTTTCCAATTTTAAATCTAAATTGAGTAACTGCATCAATGTATTACTGTGACAACTGTTGACAATTAACTATTCTACTATTAAAGTCATTTTAATGTTGTGATTTTAAGTTCTTTTAAGTGGATATTTTGTATTTCAATGCAGTTAAATAGTGAAATGTGTTTAAGCTTAAATTTGTATATGGTATTCATAAAAACATGTTTCGAAAATATGACATACTTTAGGGGGTGGGGGTCCGAGATGTGTGACAGTTTGTGACAGGGGGGGAGGGGTTGAACATGGTTAAAAATAGCGTGACATACTTTATGGACTGCCCCTATCGAGTTGGTGGAAGTTGACTCTATGAAACGAATCTAGAACGAGGCTGACGATGTGAAAGCTTGGGTTGCCTATACAGTCATTATAATGTCCATTTGATAAAATGTTATACACAATTACACAATTTTGTTGTATTTTCACTTAGGTATTTCACAGTTGAAATACAAGTTGAATTGTGTATACACATGTATTATGATATGTTTCAAATTCTTAGTTTATGAAAAACATTGCCTGTGATACAAAGAAAATCACAGTCATGTTATCAATTAATGCGTATTGTACAGTACAAGTGTAATAGTTTATGATCGAATGAAAATAATACTATCTTTTACAACCATTATTATATTCATTATCGCTTTGTTTCTGTATATAAATCTATAATAAAATGTGTTCCGCGCTGTAATTTTATTCTTGTTACATGAACACCACTGCGATAATAAATCAAGTTCATGCAAAAATGTATTGTTCCAATATAAAAAACTAAATGATTTTTAATTGATTTTTTTACTTGGTCTTGACGATGTTTTTCCTTAAATTGGCAATACTCTGTAAACTTGTGTAGAACACAAAACGTGATCATACATAAAGCGCCAAAAACATCACTAACTAGCCGATTGGCATACATTATCTTTGCTACCTAAGAATGTTGAAAGGTATAAAAGTAACTTTCCATTCATGTTTACACAGATTATAAGCAATTTAAAACCGAAAAAACTACAACACAAATACAAGTTTTATTTTTCGTTCTATGTATTGAATGATCTTTGTGAACTCACCAGAGATCTATCTAACACTATTATATAGATCCCGATATGAACGCAATATCCATAGCAATATTATACATTTGTTTTTTTAAAGTTTCATATACTTTAAAATATACTAAATTTTGTTTAATAGAAACCAAACCCATGAAGTGTCATATTTGTCGAGACACATACCCCTGGCGTACTACAGTAATTTGCACGCTTCCAGATTGATTACGTAATCGCAACGTGTCTCGTTAAAAGTATGACCAAACTATACGCATTATTATCCCTAAATGACTATGTGTTCATATAAGATTTATTTCTAACAATGTTTTCAAAAAGGATAGACAGGAATGCGTCTTACCTAAACAACAGTCTAAATTGCATTGTTTCTCATTAGCGACACTTAACTCGTGTACGTATAAATACATATTATTTTACCAGATAAACACGTGAAATGACGCTATATATTTGCAGACAGCAATTACTGCTGTAGATCTACACATCGTCTTCATCGGTTTGGATTAATCGATAAATAACGTCGTGATAAAAATCGCTACAATTGGGAATATGAATCTCGTCTATTATCAACACGAGTAAGCATATCGGGTTTCTTTAAGTTAGAAATACATAAATGCGATAGTTTTGTTTCATACATACTGCAAGCTTGATCTAGATTAATACGTTGAAGATACAACTTCGGGCCTTTACTCGACGGTGGGAAATGCGCGAATTGACAAAATTGATATATCTTAATGTCTATTGTTAACGAGTTTACAATATAATCACTGAGTGTATTCCTGTCAGACACAGTTTGAACAAACGAAAGAGTTTTCGAAGATGACAGTTTTTACTGGACTTGTTTGAAACGACTAGGAATTATTGTTCACTAGATTGCACACTTTGTTCTAATGGATATTGTTATCGTTTTGCTAAGCCATAATAACAAGTTTAGGCTTTAGTGGCGTTTGGATGTGTTCAACGGCTGGTACGTGCCCTTTCACCACCTTGTACAAGAGCGTTAACCTGTGGATGCGTCGTCTGTCTTGGGCTGGTGGGAGGTCCGACTTATGTAAAATGTCGGTAACACAGCCAGGCTGTCTAGAACGGTAATCGCTAGTGATGAGCCTTGCGGCTGATCGCTGTACACTCTTTATTCTGTCAAGGTCTTGTGGCTTAACCGAGTATTAATGCACATATGTATGATGACGCAAATAATAACAATAAAAGACACGTCTCTGAATAAGTAAACCCTTAATGAAATTTTATTTTTCTGCTCAAGTAAATAACAAAACAAATAAATGTGATATCAACAAAACAATTTCAAAGCAATTCGTCAAACGCATCGATTCAGAATCTATCCAAGGTATTATACTAACATTACATCAACAGAACAGAACAGATAGTTTATCTCCGACTTAAGCATATACAGCTTACCGTCAAAATAACAATCAAGCAATAATAAGTACACATGTGTCAAATAAAAACAATTTTATTAATGCATTTTTACTAATATATGAATTTCGCTAGAATGTTATATACATGTAAGAGAAGGCTCTAAATTATTATTTTTTAAAACAAAGTTAAATGAATGTTCAAACATCCGTTATTGATTGAGAAACATTTATGCGGTAAGATATCATATACAAAATGTCAGTACGGGGAAAACATATTCTCTATATATTTTTGGCTCTAAGTTTAAATGCTTTAATACAGAAATTCGCAAGACGTACATGTATCAGTGTAGATTGTTTTGGTCTCTTTTACGATTATAAAAAAATAAACAAACTTGGTCTTTTTCTGTAAACATCAGGTATAAGTTTATTTCTGAAATGGTACTCATCTTCAATTTTATTAAGTGTAATGAATACATGCGTAAATATATTGACATGTACAGGACGTATCAATTAACATTTCCAGATTCAAATTTTGATTGGTAAATAGTGCTTATCACTGATTGGCTAATTAATGCTTATCCTGATTGGCTAACAAACGCGTGTGGTCGGAAATCAATTGGCTGATTAATGCTCCTTTATGATGGGCTAATTAATGTACGTGATTTGAAATGTTTAAGACGTTAAACTCGGACGTCTGACACTGATTTACATAGGATGTATTGACGTTGAATACCCGAGGCAAGTGAGTAAAAACTAATCTTACTTGACCACGTGGCTGTCTTCTGAACAATGTATGACATCTAGGTCACTGCGTAAGTTTAACTTCGGTTAATATTTACGTAGTGACGTCTACCAAATAATTTCAAGATAAAATTATATATTTTTTATTTTATATGTTTTATGTTTTTGCGGGATACGTTAATCAAAATTCGATTATTATATGTATACAATGATGTCCAACAATATATTTTACGTTACACAATATGTTGTATGTTCATGCGTGATAAGATAATCAAATGAGATTATTATATTATAACAATGACGTCCAACACTATTCGCTAAGATACAGTCTATTTGGCGGAACGGATTCCATACAACACAGGCATATTCATGCTTTTGAACGGACAAGCGCTAGGTAGGCATTTTTGCGGCAGTTTACAGGTAAGTGTTTGAGGTTTCTTTTTAACAATCCAAAACAAGAGTTGGCTCGCTTTATACATATTGTCGATATTGGTTGTCCATTCCATTCTAGATAAAGTTGTACCAAGGTAGGGATTTGTTTTGTACTCCTTTAAGGAGTTCGTTATTATCGTTATATAAAAAGCTGGATTTGTGTTTAGAGCTGATAAGATAGCATTTCTTTGAATTGATAACTATCCCCAATGTGTTGGCCCATTTTCCGAACATTGTTAACGTCCTTCTGGACGATTTCGAATGAGGTTATATATATGTCAAGAAGTCAGTAATCTGCAAAGTCGGGTCTCTGACCTCAACCTCTATGGCAGGTCGTTTATGTGACACACGAGAAACAATGGTCCTAGCATTGTCCCTTGAGGAACTCCGGAGCCTACTGGTGCTTGTTAATGTTTCTCTCCGTCAACAACCACATACATTTATCAGCGGGTGAGGAAGTTTGAGATCCAGGAGAGCAGGTTACCTCGTATTCCGTAGTTCTCGAGCGTCAGAAGCAATTGTCGATTTGGGACCGTGTCGAAGGAAGATGATGTCGACTTGTTTGTTTTGATCATAGTGTTAAGGAGATCGAGAGTTATTGCTTTTAAGTAAAATACTCGAAAGTCGTGATTTAGTGAGGTGATGACTCTGTGTTTGTCGAGTTGGAGCTATTTCCGTAGCACAGGCCTGAAGAACGCTGTTGGATACTTCATCCGGACTCTAATGTGCTTAAGCAGTCCTAAAGCAGTTTGTTGACCCTTTATGAACCAATCACAAGTGCAGGGATGTGTTCTGTTAAATTGCCTGAGAGGACTGGTGTCTGTTTTGAGCCATCATCCCTGTACAAAACTGAACTGGAACTGGTTCACTAAGATTTAAGTGCGAGCCGTTAGATAAAAAATGTAATGTATTCGCAAACACAAAATGAACTTTCGATTTGTTAGCAATCGTGGCTACTCGGCCTCTCACGGAAAGCATTTGTCGCTTATCGGAAGTGGCCGAAGTGATTACAGTGAAGTGTAATCAGGAATACGCACACAATGTTAAATAAAGTGTTATTATATAAAATTAATGTGAGACTTAAAATATTTACATTTGCTTTTGAAAATAATTAGTGATTTGGACTATACTACTTATCCTGCTTCGAATTCTTGAAACAGCAGATGTTTTTTCTAGATAACTGCATCCATGCTGATGATGTTGGTTGAGGAGCAGTCTTAAGACTGTATTTAATCTATAATACATTTTATATTTTTAAAATCGAAAGTAAAAAAAACTGTAGAAAATGGCAACCGGTGGAGGGAACATCAGTATTGAAAACATCAGCAGTGACATTGTTGGTGGCTGTATGACGCTAATATCGTGTGAACCATGTATGAAGGACAGCACCTCAACAGATGCGACTCAGTTTTGTTCGTTTTGCAAAGAATTTCTGTGTGATGATTGTAAACGGGGACATAGTCGCTTCAAACCTGGTAAACATGCATTCATCAATGCAAAAGATGTAACCGAAGTACCGGTAGTTGTCGACATGACAGATATGAACAAATGCGAACAACATAACATTCTTCTGCAAAGATCACTCGCTATTGTGTTGCAGTTCATGTGCATTTATTCACAGGACATGCACAAATGTAGATGAGTTAGCAAAGATTTCGGAGGAGAAAGGAGAGCTATTGCATGATTTAAAAAGAGATCTAGTCGAAGCGGCCGGTAAAGAAAGAGAGATCATTGACGACTGAAGGCAAACGTAACTAAGTTTACAGGAAAAACTCGTCGAACTTCCTAAAGAAATTGAGAAGTTAAGGGAACAATAAAACACGCTGTTTGCCAAGGCAACGACCGTCATTAATGACCAAGCAAACAATGTTGTAGACAATGAAGAAAAACGCCTCAGTGAACAAGAAACCTCCTCGGAAAAAGTATTTTATGATATAAACGATAAACTTTCGATTTGTTCCGCTGTGGTTTACAATGGAACACATCAGCAAGTGTTTATTATTGCAAGGACCATTGAGAGGAAACTAAACGACATTAAATTACACTATGATCAGCTACAAAGCAAACATTTTACATTACAATTATCATTGAAATTTACGAATGAAATTTCGACACTTCTGCAGACAGGAAGTGATTTTGTGAAACTGGTATCTCTCCGCATCCATCCGAATGCTGGTATGTGTTGTGTATTTGATACCAAATCTAATGTATTATTTTTTTTTGTAAACAGAAGGTGCAATTGTTTTATATGGCTATAACGCCTTGGTTTTTTCCTGGAATTGTGTTTATCGTACTTTGGGTACTTTCTAGTTGTATATGGATTTAATTTACTATGTGTTTATTAACAATATTTGTTTGCGAATAACGCATTGATTAGGATTATAATTGATTTATAATAGTAACTTATATTCACGTATGTGTATATGTAAATACATATGTCAAGCCCACTACCCAAATAATATAAACGCCTATACTCATAGTTAATTTTGTCAGCTGGCATGAAATTACAATCGCTTTTAAATGGAGCAAGTAATTTGTTGTAATTCTGATAATTTATGCGTTTAACTATCCGTTATAGACTTTACTTGAGTAACGATTTTGCAGATTGATAATGTCAATATTGGTTCAAACATACTACAGAGGAATGACAAAACACTACTATATATATAAACTATTTCAATACATGATAAAGTGCAACGGGATCATAAGAAACCTAACTTTGAGCCTGACCACTTAACCTCACTTATCTGTTTGTTTTTCGTAAAGTATCTCATGTTCTCGAAAACTGCCTCGCTGTACTATATCGCAGGTCAATATATATGCAGCTGCAATAGTCAGGAAGTGCTTTACGATGAGTTGTTATCTACGTGTTGTGTATTTAATACTATACAATTAGAAAATATTTGTATTAACGGAAGTAGCATTGTTTTATGGCTAGAACACTTTTCTTCTAGATAGATTTCGTGCAATTTTATTAAGTACACTTTGGTTATTTGTATATTGATTGAATAAGCCAAGTGCGACATAAATTTCTCTGTAGAAATAACCATATCGCAAATAAAGCATTTATTAGGATCGTAGTTGATTAAAATTAAACGACATTGTCTTCTAGTTAGTATGCAAATCATATGTCAATAATATTACCCAAAACCAATATTGTCACAGTTGTTTTTTGTCAGCTGGCAAGNTTAAAGGAACTAAATTATAAACCAAACATTAACATGTAAACAAACCTTACAATTTGTAATTTATGGAGGTGAATAAAAGCTACATAACGGAAACACAAGTTTGTTTCGTATATCATACTTTTTTGTTTCTTGTCGGATACAAATTCTGTTTCAAATATATTATTTAAAAATCGTGCTGTTCTCGTTTTTATAAAAATAATAATACAGAAGCTTGTAAATAATATATATTCCTGTTTTATAAGGGCATATCGACGATTAAAACGGTATTATACTTTCATAAATAACATATGCTTTTAAACAGTATGTATTACATGGTTCATTGACATATAAACGCTCAGAAACAGTAAATGTAATATAATAAAAATGGTTGTCTTCTGGGGCAATCAGTACTAGTAGTAGAGTAAAATCATTATGAGTGAATATGCCCATTACCAACCGATATACATATGCTTAATATTGGTAACGGAACTTTAGTTTAGTAGACTTCTCATTACAATTTGCTATTTTTGTAGGCATGGGTTCGAATGCTCCTTTAATGCCATACTTTGCCATAATAACTATTTTATCATAACAATTTAATGATAATAACATTGTTACCAGATACATATAAGTAAATTCTTTTTTTAAACAGATATCTTCTTAAGAAATATTTTCAATATGCCCCTTTATAGATCACACAAATATGAGTGAATACAAAAAAAGTCAAACTACAACTAGAAATTAAAAATCTATATTAAAAAAAAACATATCGGCTTACATGTTTATTCACAATGCAATGTTTTTATTAAATTGTAAAAGCTGATAGCAATTTTAACATTCATTAATTATATTTATTTATTTTCAATAGAGTGCTTAATCATGTTTATGATATCCAAACTATTAATACATGATGACTATTCTCATTTATTTTATTGATTCAGGTGCCACCAGAATATACAGCGTTAATAAGGATCTTGAACGATACCTCGATGCTGACGTTCCTGGATTTACTGATACGATTTGTCAGCTTAATGACATTTAATGTGAAACACTTTGTTGTTCTTCTGTTAATAGCTTGAACATAGAGTAAACTTATTTTTAACCTGAACATATTTTTTTCTTAATCTTACTTTTAACATTGATAATAAAATCGATAAGAAGTTACAACAATTTCATTTTTAGTAATATTTATCAAAAAACTATTCACAACCCAAACAAATATTAATTTAATTTAGATGCAATTCATAAGATGATGTTAAATTACCATGTGTCAAATCAATGGAGTGAAGCATAGCACACATATGTTTTGCTTTCCTTATATATATGTAAACATACGGAAAATGTTATTATTCTAGATTGAGAGAACTTAAATTAAAAACTGTTTTAACCTTTTACCCTTACCTATTAATGCAGATTGTTATCTCGTTTACAAGTTATATATATATACAATCTTAAATCGAAAATAGGTTAATCTGTTGCAACAAATGAGTAACATACTATCAAACATATCCTGTTGTCGCAAAGTTGGTAGCTCTTTATATAACCCGTACCTATTTAGTTGTATAATAAATCAACAGATCTGCATAGCATATTGAAAACCACATCCTTTTATGCATTGTAAATGCTAAGATACATATAAATAAGCTTGATTTAATTATTTTTTTAAACATTTAACACTACAATAAAGCCACTTTACGGCCATGTCAATTTCGTATAAATTAAGTATTACGACACAAAAATGTGTAAAAAACATTCAATATATTCCATTGATGCCAATGATGTTTAGCAACTTAAACTTTTCTTATTATAATTATTATCGTTATTACTATAATTATTATGAGTCTGATTAACAGTTTATTCATAATGATCAATTGCTCCTTTCCATAGCCGTTTAAACATGAAATCAAGGCAGATGTTGTTTGATTTACTTGGTTAGTAGTAAATAAAATAAAATTATAATATTATACTAGTTTTGTTGTCTATAGATTCCATTCATATTCGATTGCAGCCAATAACAATACAATCACAAGCACAATACTTAACACATTTAAATTATGAAAGGTGTCAATACACCTCTTTCGCTAAATTGGACATACATTATATGGATTATACATGGATACAGGAAGAAGTGAAGCACACTAGTTAATAATGTCACCCTTGTCTGGAGGCAAATTTGAACAAAAATCAATAATCTCGCAGACAAATAAAATACTAAATTAAACAAGTTGAGAAACTATAAATTACCCTTAGGCGTCTTTGTATGCTTACGTCGATCGACTATTTTTATTTTTCATAATTCGTTTTCTTCAACAAAACTATACATTTGTATTTCATGTGAGTCTTGCTAAACATAGCATTTATTTGATTTCCAAATCACCATAACAGGTTAAAACCAATTTTAAAACGTATTTGTTCTTCAAACGATAAACGCTAGTTAACTAAAGTATTTGATAGGGGTATTTTCGTTTTTTAAAGGTTAATAAATGAAATTACAATATTACAATTGGAAACAATATCAAAATTAACTGTAATAGCAAGAAAACAAGAGACAGAATTTTTTACACTGACTCATCCGGGCTAAACAACCTTTTAAAAACCATGACAGTATTTTCCTAATTATCGATGCAAAGTGTCCCAAACGCTTTATTATTTTATCAATTTTAATAGATGATTATCTATTACCGCAACGATACTTTAAATATTCAATATTTCTAACTTGGGAATGTTATTTCGCTTATCTGAATATAATGTGTACATTCTGTTATGCTGTGTGGCTATTTGTTCTTAAAAATATCATTGTTCTAGTATTTTAAAAAGGACATTTCATACATCCCGTGTCGAATGGTATTGTATTGATAACGCTCTGTTGATGTCTGATTTAAACCAACAAGGGATGAAACGTTATATCTAGTACTAGCCATTTTGTAAACGCGCCCGTATGGACAACAATCAGAGCTTATTAGGAAAGCAGCGCCAGGAGGTAATATCGACCAGGCAGTGCAACATCACCCCGAGAGCTTTTACTAACGATAATAATTCTTGTTCAGAGAACTTTCTTAAAATAACAAACCATATAAACGTCGAAATTCTTGTTTTCAGTAGCTGCAAATTTGCATGTAAAAAACGTAAGAAGATAAGAAAGGGAAAATAATTAATCCCATTCCGATTTCATTTGATGTTTTTTTTTTCAAATCACGGTCGACAAGAAATAATTCTGACATGCGTAGCAACATGGCCGCATTCGCCAAACGGTGTTTACATATATTTAAACCCATTAATCGTTTAACTATTTGAATGATGTCAACAGAAAGCAATTGCAGTTATTGTTTACAAAAATTGTTGAAATTCACATTTTCAAAAAATTACATAAAATTAAATTTAACAAATACACAAGCAGGGACGTGTGGTCATATCGTCCCGACGACGAAACATACGCAATTGAGGGAAAGCTCTCGGGCCGATCTTAATATATTTGGTCGAAATGAAGTCCATGCCTGCCCATGAAATACCGACCTCAAGCTACATTCTCATGTACAAAACTCTCAATACACGGATATATNAAGAGCATGATGCGTGTTGCCATCCGCTTTTCTTTCATTTAAGGGACTTGTTCAAAGATGTGTGCATGTTTTATAAATGTAAACATCGGAACTAAAGAGCACCAGTATAAAACAAAAATAAAATTAAAGAAAGAAGGAAAGAAAAAAAGTAAGCCACACCTGGGCTGGAACCTTTGACCCTTGGAGTAAAAGGCAACAATATTCGTAATGTCGCAAAATATAACGATAACAACAGAACTTTCCAAAGTATTCAATCGTTTCGCGTTTGTAACGCTTTATAAATTTTCAGGTTTGTAAATCGTCATAAGATATATATAATGGATAATATAGCGCAGGTTAAATGTTCAGTATTACTGTTTCCTTGCAAAACACATTTCTACATCGAACATGTACACATCTGAAACATTTTTGTTTTTCAATTTTGTCAATTTATCAAAACGTGAACAAGTCCCTTTAAATGTCAATTACCACTTGCATATATGATCTAATTTCAGCGAAGCTTTATAATACAGACTGTCCCGTCCGCTGGTCAAAACAGACCGAAATTATTTTAAAATTTGGCTAAGGTACCATTTAAACAAATGCTTCACGAAAGTTTTATGAAAATTTGGCGACAAAAGTGACTAATAGAGAGCTAACAAGCTTTTTCTTCCATTAACCGGTGACCTATTTTGTACCTCACGTGATCCTGTTTCTCATTCTGCTGAGACAATATTGGGCTTTATGTTCTGAGCAAGTTTCATGAAGATCGGACGATAAATGTGTCTTCGAGAGTGTTAACAAGGACAATGTTGAGGACGGGCGACTTACGACGACCGACGGAAAAAGCCGATCACAATATAGCTCACCATGAGCTCGTTTTGCGCAGGTGAGCTACACAAAGAATGTCAGAGTTACTTCAATGTAAAGTCGGTTAATGTTTTTTTGCTGAAACAAATTTGTTACAATTATTATTTTACATTTAAATAACAATTGGATAAGATGCACCATAGAAAGCAAGGGCAATCAATTATCCGAGACGATCTTTGCATTAATAAGATCCGCAAAAGCTTTGCCCGAGTACAGTGGATAACTAAGAGTTTGACGAATAAATTAGCACACTTTCTCGCTCCATGTAAAAGCGATTGTCATGTTTGCGAAATTGAACAAAATCATCTTTGACAATATGCTAATTTTGGGTTTCTGGTACTGGTACTGACATATATGTTTGCTCATTAACGAGGACATACGCTCATATAATTAAATGAATTATAATCATAATCATTGCGTTTTATGCGATATTGTTGTTTATAAAAGATCGTTAGGTCACCCTTAGTAGGTTCAATCCATATACAACTACAAAGTTACCAGCGACAGGAACAACATTGAGAAAAATAAAAGGCTTTCTAGAAATAGAGAACCATTGCTACTTCCGTTTGCAATAATCGTAATGAATGACTTTTTAATAATAACATATACAACACATACCTTCATACGGAAATTGGGAAGATTCCAGTTTCACAACATCAGTTCCTGTCTGCAGAAGGGTCGAAGAGATTAATGTATATTTAAGGGAAAATTGCAATTTGAATATTTTAATTTTGTTGAGTTTCTTTCCAATTCTCATTTCTAGTAACAATTTGCTACAGCATCTTTATCTTGGTTATTAATGACTGTTATTGCATTGGCAAACATTGTGTTTATTTCTTTTACTTACTCCACGATTTTGTTAGTTAGAAATTTCG
This sequence comes from Dreissena rostriformis, assembly GCA_007657795.1. Taxonomy (NCBI): domain Eukaryota; kingdom Metazoa; phylum Mollusca; class Bivalvia; order Myida; family Dreissenidae; genus Dreissena; species Dreissena rostriformis. Next base: position 24,029 of record VMBQ01009683.1, read on the forward strand.
ATCAGTTTTTCATTTAAAACTAGTTTAGTTTGTTTGCAATCGTTTATTGTCTCGCCTTTTTATCAGACAATTTAACTAGATCTCTTTTCAAATCATACAGATACCGAGGTAATTAGAGCATTTGACAGTTGTTATCATCGTTGTGTACTACCTCAATTAATGACACGCGTATGAATTCAGGGACATAGTAAAATCTGGTTCATCGTTGATAGTGCAATTGACACATGTAACCATATAAGTACATATAGTTCACTGCCCGTCTCGTTATTGTGTGTAGCCGTCATAGACATGCGATTGTGCTGTACTATTGCAGCAAAAGACTTGTCAGTATTTGAAATGAAATGTACTGCATCGATGAACTTATTTGTTCTGCATCGGACACCCGTTTTGAAGTCTAAGCATTTGAATGCCTGTCTATAAACTTTTTATTGTAAAGGTGAAAGGTAAGCAACAAATTAAAGTTTCGATAGTAAAAATTACCGTTGACATTTTGAAATAATGTATATAGAAACCAGGAACCCTACGTATTGAAGTAGTTTTTATTTTTATTTATTTAGGTATATTTCCTCTTCATAGTATAAACTCTGACTCAATATATATTAGAACTGGTTTATGTTCGGTACTATATACAAAAGACTAGACAAAATTCCATTAGTTCAGTGAACGAATACTGTCTGTTTATCATGTTGAATATGAACATTCTTTGAATTTGTTGAACCATGACTAAGATAGAATTCTTATTCCCGTTTACTAAAAAATGGTTTTGTTCAGATCAATCTCGCAAGCGATACATTTTTATATCTGCATTACACTCTTATTAGTAGTTAAATATTAACGACATTTTAACTTTCATTTTTGAACTCTTCAAATGAAGGAACAAAATGTTCATCTTTTATTGTTCAAAAGTATGAAAAAGAAGTAGAACTCATAGTAAACATATAAACATGAACATCATACACATATATCAATTCATGATTATTTCTGAAATTTGATCTTGGATGCTCGGCTATAATGTGACGCTGATATATATGTCTTATACAATAAATAAAGATGTTAATATTAGTTTATACAAATCCCTTTTGGATCTCATGTATATAATACTACTGTTAGAGTGCAAGACATAATAATTGGGCCTTGATGTTTCAGAACTTCAAAGTTTAAAGTTAGTTTTATAATACATATCATTTAAATGATGTAAGTCCAGGACATACCTGTTTTTACCACAGTGCAAAAATATATGTTTTTTAAAGGATAACTATCAGATGACAAAACTTAATATTAAATTTACGGGCCTTAGGATTTCATAAAAAAGAAAGCCTTTGTCTCTACCGGTCAACACAAACGGTTTGACAAGCCGGGCCGGACCAAAAATCGACCTCAGGAAAATAATGTAAAAAAACTTATTAGATGGCCACTATTCTGTGTTACATACCACATTTTACACATATGGGCCTTGTTGTCTAATAAAATATAACGTATAAGATACTTTGCTTATAATGTCTACATTAACAAGTGACCGATTTGGCGTAGCAGTTTTAACATCAGGATGGATTAGGTAATCAGTTAATGTTATTTCAGTGGTTTAATATCAGTTGACGCTTACATTATTATATTCAAATAATTCACGCTTCACTATATTGGCACTTATACCAAATACTAAAAGGTATATGTAACTGTCTTGACTTTGTATACTTGTACACGCATTTAATGGTTGTCATGTGAATGCTGATTATTTGGTTATCATGTCGGTCGAATAAATCATGCTGGTGTTTATCGTGTACAACTTTTATTAAATCAATTGCTATCTTAAAAACTATGAACAGTGTGAATCGTTAAATTATAAGATTTTTAATAAGTACGCTCCTAACATTGCACGGCTGTTGTAACTGAGATTTTATAATGTATGTATTGATATTACTCGACAAATAATAAACATATTCTTTATTGACGAAAATGACGACGACGACGACGACGACGACGATGATTTTGGAGCGGTTAAATTGCGTTTAATGATTATGCATCCCTACGCAGTCGACAATAGTTCCTATGTATGCATAGTTCCATTGCTGTTTAGGTTTAAAAGCAGACATGCATTTTGAGTGCTCTATGCTTTTCAGATTTATATTATTTGAAATATAAGCTTATGTGGTGCATTTTCTATGAAGCGACACTGTCTCGAAATTTCATTGCCAAACACGTGTAGTCTGCAATTTTCGGCATCAAGGAAAATGCCATTTTAAAGAAGAAACTTTAACCATTTTTGTCATCGAATATTCTTCGAAAAGATCAATTCATGTGTGACTTGATACCAGGCTTGCATAATCTGAAATAAAGGAACGACAGAAGAATGATTGGAAAGTTAATTGTCTATAATATTGGGATGTGTGTTGGTTATGTTGTTGTCACTGCTACTGATAATAATTTCACTAATTAAAGTTATATTAACACTTACATATTATATTAATATATCTAATGTTAGTATTCATGGTGTAATAACAATATCCTGTATAAGTATTCGAAAGGTATTTACAGATATTGGCTCTTCATAAACTCAGCCTTGAGCTATGTGAAAAGTATGTCAAAAATGTAATACATACTCATACCGAAAATATTTTATTTTACAACGACAGAAACATAAGTTAGTTTATGTTAAATGTATTGCGTAAAAATAAAATAAAATCAAAAGTTCAATTAGTATAATACTTCGAATGACGGCTTTTAACTTCATATTCTAATAGTTATCTGCATAAGACAATTTGTTGAAACAGTTATTGCTTCTTCATAGTATACATCAATATGTACACTATATATATAGTTATATATATATATATATATATATATATATGGATNTTTTTGTTTATCTTATGTTTGAATGTTGGTATTAATGATTAAAGATGTGAATACAATATTATTCTAATAGGCACTGATTAAAAACATACCTATTATAGTAACGTAGTCATCAAAGAGTTATGCGCATTAACACAGTTTCAGAATTGCATCGAGCTGAAACACAAGGGTAAAGTCAATTAAATACAGTTAATACTCATGTCCTTCCTGTCGACAAAGATCCGAAGTAACTACATCCATCGTAACTTTCAAAAGATAACATATATTTATATTGTATTTTAGAAATATGATAACTGACACTATAAAAAATTATCAGAAGAGAAGTGACTTATTGCCTATACATTACAGGACAAAACATGCAGCATAACATTTAACATGCACATGATTAAAGCTGTGGTCACATCATCGGAAAAGTATGTGCAAAGCATTGTGGGTTAAAAGCGGTTGAAAGACGTGTCGAACATCGTTCTTATTCCAGACTTAAATAACAAAACGTACACGTGTAAAACTACACATTTAATCTAGCCAACCAATGCCATTATATGCTTTGCGAACATGCCACATTTTCATGCTTTTATATGATCGATTTTGATATTCTACAGATTGAAACTCGCTACAAATCTAGTCTCGCAAGTCTAAAAAATGCATGCACATGTTTGTGGTTGTATTCGTTATATCACTTTCTACGCTGTTATGCAATAGAACACCATGCTTCTGTAAATATAAGAGTTGCGTTTGGATAGCAATGACTTTATATTTATTGTAAAACATTAACTCTGCATACGGAAAAGCACGAGCCTTTATGTTATCGCCCTATAACATACCGCTCGTTGAATATTCAAGCATGTCGCACAGACTTTACAAAAACATAATAATTTCTTTCCAGCTACCTGACTTAATAAATAGTTATATTGTTAAATTGTTGGTATTCATTAACAGGACTCAAATATTATTGACCTGCGTCCCCGATCACTTAAAGCTACAGTATACTATTTAGCCTCAAGTTATAGCCTCGAGTGTGTACTAGTGAACTTTGTTATAAATTGTTCTTATTTTATTGCAATTATGTTAATATGAGTTATCAGTCAGAAACAATAATCGTACAATCTAAATGATGTACTAATTAAACATGTGTCAATTTAAGACAAACACGCGTAAGATAACTTATGGTACGATAAAATAACGGTTTTATCTAGTATACAGTGTATCTAGAGGTACTCCGGTTTGAAGTCCTTAACAAGATGTAGTTGACATGCATAATAAATAGTTTATCAGCAAGCACATAGACATTTATTGTACGCGTAATCATATACAATACATATATGTCTGTCCGTTCGTTTTTCCATCGGTATATCCGCATAATTAGTTTGTGCGATTCCTCAAAAACTACTTATAATGCTTAGATGCAACTCGGTATATTTATAAAGGGCCATGCGATGATGACGCTCGACTTCTTTTTACACCAGCTAAAAAGTCATGTCGTTTGTCCTTAAAATTTTCGAACACTTAACATTTTTATTATCAGAAAACGTGTATACACATTCGGCTAGCTTTTAGATTTCCAGATGTGTGTCTGTCAATGTCATATTCGGTTCAACGTCCGTCCGTCGGTTCGCCTTTGAAACTGAAATCACTAGAAAGTACATATCATGCAACTTGATCCTCGGATTTCTCAGATATACTTATATTGTTCGTCTGTCCATCCCTTCCTCCGTTCACTCTTGCTATCTATCTACCTGTCCGTCCGCAAAACATGAAATTACTTAAAAGTACATATACTATAATCTAGAAACTTCGTATACATATTACAAATGATGAGAGGATTATGTGTGACTCTTCATTTGAGAAAATGTCAAATTGCAGACGTCATCTTTCTAACTAATTTGCATGACGTAATGCTATAACTAGAACGATTCATAACAAATAATCACGGAACTGTGTACACATATTACGGTAATATGTCAATCTTTTGGCCTCATCAAAGGCAACTTGTTTGGTGAATGTAATAAAACAAATCCTTGATGTCGAAGTGTTAAATGGATGGGGTATTTCATGATGAAACATAGCACGTGTATCGATAAATGGCAATACAGTGATAATTCGATTTTGTTTTTATTCATAGGTGTTTACATCCGACCGAATGGTACTCCTGCATTGTATACACAACCAACGTTCAAAACCTCGTTTTCATTACATTATCACTAAAACTGGTAAAACCATAAGATATTTCATATTTAACAAAAAATTAATCTTGTATATTGCTATTATATTTATATTTTTTATAAGTGTGAGGCCTAAGTTTATAAATGGAAATTAACTTGTAAACTTTTAACTCATGATGTTCGTGAACTTTGATGATTAATGCAATCACTATTCTCCAGTTTAGCAAAATGTGCATTTTCGTTTGGATCAGAATATATTACTTCTTTTACCGGGACCAAACAAGCACAATCATCTTGCACGAAACGAGACGCTGTAGTATATTCTTTCTTTAATTTTATTTTTGTTTTATACTGGAGCTCTTTAGTTCCGATGTTTACATTTATAAAACATGCACACATCTTTGAACAAGTCCCTTAAATAAAAGAAAAGCGGATGGCAATATGAAGAAGTGAAACTCCAGAAGCTGCAGCAGTATTGCAGTTTNTTTATAAATTTGAATGGGTTGTATATATTTCAAACTTGCGATTTAAAAAACGATACCTTAATTTTGAAAAATGACTTGCGTCAAAGGTTATGTAATAGCGAACAAATGCAGCGCCTTCAGCGCTTTGATTAAGATAGCAATTGATTTAATAAAAGTTGTACACGATAAACACCAGCATGATTTACTCGACCGACATGATAACCATTTAATCAGCATTCACATGGCAATCATTAAATGCGTGTACAATTTACATAGTTAAGACAGTTACATATACCTTTTAGTATTTGGTATATGTGCCAATATTGTGAAGCGTGAATTATTTGAATATAATAATGTAAGCGTCAACTGATATTAAA
>VMBQ01009684.1:15270-30077 GCA_007657795.1 Dreissena rostriformis
TGTAGCAGGCTTATTATTATTATTATTATTTTTTTTATTATTATTATTATTATTATTATTATTATTATTATTATTATTATTATTATTATTATTATTATTATTATTATTACTATCATCATTTTTAGCAGCAACTGACACATTGCCAACTTAAATCAGAAGTAGGAGATGCATTGCAGGATTAATAATTTCTTGACCAATCATATATCAGGTCATGGGCAGAGACCCCAGGTGTATAACTTGAACAATCTTTGTAGACGACGAAAAGATGATTTTATACACCAAATATTAAACCTCTGAGCCTTGCGATTTCAGAGATTGTTTTAAATTATTTAATCTAAAAGTCTATTCAAATTATGTGACCTCTTGGACGAAGCAAGCGTTTTTAACACCAGAAATTATACCTCTAAGCCGTGTCTTGTAAGAGGATATTTTAGTTAAATTGTATTGAAATTCCACTATAAATGAACTTTAAGCTATGGATACCTTAAGATGCAGTGGACAGGAACGATTTGAACAACTTTTCAGTTTTGTGACAATCTGCGAAGCTGTTAAGGAGATTATGTTTAAAGCAAATTGTAGTTGACACACAATACACGACGCCGGACGACGGAGTGCCACCTACAACAAAAGCTTATCATGAGTACCACATGCTCAGGTGATGTAATACTTCACACATGATAAACATAAGTTAACTATATTTTCATTAATTACATTGCAGTCAAAGAGAAGTAATTGTTGCAATGGTTATTTCAATATTAATTAGAGTTGTCCCACATGCTACATAAGTTTAATTTATGACTTGAATGGTAACAAGGTTTTTCTCAGATTACAAAACTATCAACATAGTTTACAACATTAATACATGTGTTTCAATCGTGTTGTAAAATAAGTTTATCTTATAATGAACAAAATATATTGTTACATATTCATCATCTGAATGCATTCAATGCTACTTTCTGGTGACACTGATGTCTATTTACACTACTAAACTGTGTTGATATAATGTATGTTAGGGACACAATATTGCTTAAGTGAGGGCTAGTTTTAATCCTAGTTGTATGATTTAAGCCAAATAATATCCTCTTAGTCTTCTTGTTAAAGAGAATAAGATTTTTTTCAGTCTTTCAGTCGTGCTGCTATATGAGTCTATATCAATAATGTGACCCCTCCCTGGTGCGTGGCAAGTTTTAATACCTGGGGAATGATTTGAATTAGAATAACACTAGACGATGTTACACACCACATATGTAAGCCCTGACTGTGTTGGTTTTATAGAAGATGTTATAAGTTTCATTCTGTTTAGCTCTGGTGACCTATATTCAATTGATCGATATGATTTGAACAACTTTGAAAGAGGGTAACCCAAGAATCATTCCAATCAATTTTCGTTTAAATCTGTCAAGGGATTTGGAAGGAGAAGTCCTTAGAAGAAAAAGTTAACACATCCCACGCACGCATTAATGTACGACCGACGACGGCCAACTCAGTATCATCATAAAAGCTACCCAATCGTACTATAGCACTAGTTATATAGCACATTGTGTAACACACGATATATGACATAATTTTAGTCTAGTTCATACAATGTATGCTGTAACTATCCATGGTAATTGTTACTTAGAACAAAACAGGAGTACAATTTAATATGAATGTACATATAAATTGAAATTTACATTTGCACAATAATGATTAACTTTAATCGACTTCTTAATCGACCGAGTATGCAATTGTCTCACAAAATTGTAACTGTCAATTCTTAAAATTAACAAAAAGATCAACTGCCATAATTTGATTTGGAAATTTCTTGCATTTAGCTGAATGTTGCCAAGTTTCCTAATAACAATAGTAACAGCTCACTCATATGTTAACTTGGGTTTGGTGGTCTACTGCGTTTTGAATGCTGAGGTTTTTAAAGGTGCCAACGAAATGTTTCCATGCGAAAGTGATAATTAAATTAAGGGTGATAACACAAGATAAATCAGCGCCGCGGTTGTGCTTTGCAATTTTGATATTCCGAAACAAGGACATTTTTAAATCTCGGGTTGATGATATTATTTTCCGAATAAAGATAAATTAATTCTGTACCTCCATATTTACAGGTTTATTTTCCGCCGTTGGACTTGTGCATTCAACACATGAAACTAGAGACTATATCTTATCAAATTTATGCTGAAAGTTACATGTCATTGGATAGTCAATGTCGTCAAAATTAAAACGAAAGTTTAAAAAATGGTATTGACTGTTAACGAAGCGCTGATCACTTGACACCAACAAGATATCAAATCACTTATTACCATTATCCGTTGGCAGTTGGTCCATTGCGATAAGATAGGACACACAAAAAAATTAAGGTACCAATTTTGATCTATTTTATCTGGTCCCTTATCACCTCCGAGTTCTGTGATCACTGACATGGAGTGTCTGTGCTGAAATCACATCATTAACGATGTTTCATCTTCTACAGTTAGTTTAGCCTGAATGAACCTAGTATGTGCTATGTGTATGTGGTCAGCCTCTATCGTCGCATATAAAGTAGTTATGTCTTCACAAATCGTGCGCCTATCGTTCCAGTAGGTTTATCTCTCCAAGATGATTGTAAGAATTATATAACGTCATTAAATATCGGCAAGAGAATTATGGTTCATAAATGATGAACTAGGTACAGTTTGAATATTCCGAATAATGTTTCTAACACGCTTTATCAGCGCATACTTGTCTCTTTAGGTTTAGGTTGTTTTCCCCCTCTAATAAAGGACTTTTCATTAGTCGAAACGTGTCATAATAAAACACTCCAAAATGAAGGAACTTTACATGATTAAAAAATGATTTGCATTGTCTTTTTATTTTCCACATGTATAGGATTATATAATAGAGTCCGTGTTCTTATACAGATTGTTATTAAAGCCAAGTTAAAAACTGTGGTTAAGTATGAACAATTGGTATAAAGAGGGATGTACTAGAAAAATTGTGTGGGCTTTGAGAAGATGATTAAATAAATTTATTAAAACCAATCACATATGTTTTTATGAACTAGTTTTCGAGTATTAAATGTTATCCATATTGTTGCATACATCTCTATGCGACAACAAATTGCGACCGTAATGTTTTTTATGCACATTTTTTACCTCAAGGAAGTTTGTTGAGTAGTTCACGGAAGTTAAATAAAAATGTAACATTCGTTTTTTGTAACATTGTATCTTCAACAGGACAGTAATCGCCTCCCTATTTAAAGTCAGCGAAATACATTATGAATTTTACAGTTAGTATCGTCTCAAAATGAATAACATACTTCTGACGATTGTTTGCATTTTCTGCCAACGAATCTTGACTGGTTTCTGTTTGGAGAGTTATCAATGTGGACCATCTCTTTTGTGCCGCTGTGTTGAAAAGGATGTGCACAAAATACATATGGACTGCGAAGCCAGGCAAATTCATACCATCTCTGATGTTTGTTCCAGCATTAAAAATTCGACATTTAAAATTGTCTCTTTAAAAATCGGTCGTAATAACATCGGGGACTTAATGAACACAGATTTTGAAGGATGCAAAAGCCTTATGGAGCTTGATCTAACATTCAATCAAATATCGTACATTGAAGAAGAAACATTCCAAAAACTTGAACATTTGCGTGTGCTATATCTGACTTTCAATAACTTTGGTGCATACAGACACGATTGGAATGCCACTGTTTTGCCACCGAGCTTGCATGAATTATATCTCAGTAGTACAATCGAAGAACATAATCTCACGTATCCGAACATTTCACATTTACAAAATTTAAGCAAGTTGGAAATGAGTGGACTTAGAGGAAGTGATTTGCCTGCCTTTTTCACTACCATGCAAATATCAAACATTTCGATCTCTGGTATTAACCTCTTTAGAACGTGCAATCTCGAAAACGTAACAGACAACACATTTGCATCTATAATCTCTGTTAAAACACTTAATATTTCAGGTTGTCGAATACAGACTATATCTGCAAATGCTTTTAAACATCTTACTGGCTTAGAAGTGTTGGTTTTATCATATAACCGGTACTTAGGCTTTGATTCTATGGAAAACTTGACGTACAGCCTTCAGTTCACAAACATTCGTTATCTAAATGTTTCGCACTTGTACAACACCTTTGGACTCGGTGTTCAGATGTACATGCACGACTTTTGCTACCTGTGGAACACAACGCTTTATGAAATCGATCTATCCGGTAACAGAATAGAGGAGTTTGAAAAGAATGCAGTTATTCTTACGCCAACGTCGTTGAATAATATATTTATCGACTACAATAAATTTACATTTGGCCCATATCTTCTTCAGGTAGGATGTCTCGTAAATCTCGTGACATTCTCGGGAAAATATTTGAATTTCGCATACGACCCCTTCGAATTCATACCACAAATGGGTAGTTACAGAAGACGTCAAGTTAGAACGATTCCAAGCACACACTGCCCACACTTAACTGAGGAAACACTGCGAAAGTTAGCGAATAAAACAGGCTGTTATTATATACCCGATAATTTTACAACTCTAAGCATGTCGTTAATACAGATGCCTACAACACTCAATAATTTAATATTTCATGACTGCAATTACATTTACGATTTGAAAATACAATTTGCTATCCATCCAGCTGAAAACACAATTCATTACTTAGATTTTTCGGGTAATGTGTTTAAAACTATTACTGGTAATTTTTCCGGGTTAAATGTTATATACACACTTAATTTTTCGCGATGCTACATAAGTTTTATTGGTCAGCATTCCCTCAACTATTCCTCTCTCCGTGTTTTGCGATTGGGCAAAAATGATCTTGGAGATCAACTTTCATCCGTAGAGAAGGCAAGCATATTTAATTATCTGCGTGCTTTGGAATTTCTTGATCTTTCTGCTAATGGACTGACTGTTTTACTAACGTCGACATTTTCGCCCCTAGCTAGTTTGTTAAAACTCGATGTCAGCCAAAACAACATAGAAACCTTTGACATTATGATCTCCTCGTTAACACACATTTTGCATATTAATTTGTCGGTAAACTCAATTAGTACATTACCAATTGCTGTTGTGCAACAGTTAGAAAGTAACGCTGCAAATCTGTCTGAATCGTTTACCATTGACTTGAACAACAATTCAATCGCCTATACATGCAACAACAAAGAATTTTTAGATTGGATTAACGACCACCGAACAAATATGATTGGTTTTCCGAACTATCGTTTCAGAACATCAAATGGTAGTTACTTGAATTCACAGGCATTTATAAATGACATTAGCAATATGGATTCTAGGTGCCGGTCGTACACACTTGTTATAGTTATGTCCGTGTTGAGTGTTTCTGTGTTACTTGCAGTTATTATTGGTGGCATTGTGTATAGACATCGATGGAAAATACGATATTTCATGTTTTTGTCGAAGAAACATTTCTTTGGCTACCGACGCCTGCCTGATGATACGTTGCTGGAAAATTATAAGTACGACGCCTTTATCTCTTTCGCTGATGAAGATATCAAATTTATCGTGAACGAGATTATTCCACTCTTAGAAACCAATGATGTGTCTCTTTGTATTCATCAACGGGATTTCCTTCCAGGCAACGCTATCTCTGATAACATTATACGCGCCATCCAGGGCAGCAGAAAGACAGTAGTCATTCTGTCAGAAGCGTTTCTAAGGAGCACATGGTGCATGTATGAATTCAACATGGCGAGGATGGAGAGTCTATATTCTAGAGATGATCAGGTGTTTCTAGTGATTGTTATGCTTGAACATGTGCCACATAACAAGATGCCATTGGAGATGCTTCGATGGATTCAGGAAAACAGTTACATTGAATATACCCACGATGAAGAAGGACAAAGAATGTTCTGGGAACGACTCAAATTGCTGATTCAATAATTGTGTATTGTACTAGTCAGTTATTATTTATGGTTAAGTCAAATGTTAAACAATCACCATTCCGTTCGAGGAATAAGAATAATGAGGAAAACTACTGTTACACGAAAATTAAAGTTTATATAAAATATTTCTTTAGAATAGCATGACGTTTTACGTCAAAAGACATGTCTTAAAAAGATACAAATACATATTGTATGTACTACGGCATACATTTATATAATTCTGTTATTTCTTTAGTTTTTTACCCAAAAGGGATCTCTTACAAAGAAAATACGTTATTGTTGTATGGATTGTTTTATCATGATTTACACGACAATATATCACTATTCTTTGATGTTAAAAAGACCCGGAACTTTAGTCAAATTTCTAACCCTCACTGCATTTACGTTGTAATGAAATGTCAATTTAGGGCGGCGGATGCTACAAAAGGCATGTATCAAATAACTGTATGATTTTTAAGTTTTTGATACATATACAATATATAATGGTATGAAAACATTTGTTAAACATGTGTTTTCAATCTAAAGTTATTTTTAAAACAATTGTGAAGTATTAAAACTGCTCTAAAACATTACAAATACTTCATTTTATTTTATACCTAATGATAAAATATGACATTTCTGCAGTGAAATAACAGCAGTAAAAATAAACAAACTGTTATTTTCACCGATAAAAAAAAAACATTTTTGCTGGAATAATGACGTAATTTTGTCAACAAAATGACGTCATATCGTCGATAAATGACTTCATTTCAATGTGTTGAGGCACGCCACGGGAAAAAGAGTAACTTTTCAGCGAAAGGGAAACAGCTGTTAATTATTATCTTGAAAAAGGGGCATAACAAAAATGAACTCGTGATCATAGAAAAATAATAATTTTCTATGATCACTAGTGAAATAAAAAAAGATCTTACACTGACATGAACAAATATCTTCTATATCGTTAACGCGTACATAAAATGCATATGTAAATAAATATTAAAACCATGCAGCGCTGTTATTTAGGGTACACATATATTTGAACACATTTTCCTGTAAATTGTTCAATATTCTGCCACTTGCTTACTAAAACGTTTATTTCATAGGCTTTGTAATTGTCATTTATTTCTTTGAAATTGCATTTTCATGATCTCGCTTTATAATCGTTTGAGCGTTTGCTAGACAATATAACGTTTTGTTCGTCCATTTCTTTAAATATAAAATATTAATATATTAATATTTTCTTTATATAAGTTGTGTTAATGCTTTAAATCTTTTGTACACATTGACGTGTTTGTATAGATAATACCACTCTATTAATATCTATGTATATTCAATAAAATATATATTAAAACTAAGTAACTAACTATTCATTGAAGCAAATGTGTTATTGGCTTAAATAATCGACGTTATTTACAAATACCCAATGAAATCATTGGAGTATTTAGTTTTCTACGAACGATAATATAATTATTGTATTGTTGAGACAAATACACCGTCAGGTATAAGCATCGATAAAATCGCTGTTATTAACCGCTCCAATCTTTCTTTCAGTCCACAGTGCTGATCCAATGTTGATCCCATCCCATCATTCACAATTAACTCGTATAATATTGAATCATTGTTTTCCCGTTCTCTTGCAAATTGTTACTATGGTGATTTTTTTCATATTTATAACACGATACGTTCTGAGAGAACCCATCTTAAGATCTTATGATACACCCAGATTGCCAACAAGAAAGGCACCATTGGGAAATCTTCATGTCCAAGAAGGAAAACTAGATAGCAAAGAAGGAAGCACATTTTGGTAGAACACCATACTTTGCGACATCATGCAATTAGAAAGACAAATTCATGCTAGAAAAAGTCACCATAGTCCAGATTTAAGCCAGCAAACTACCTATTGCAAAAGATCAGGTTGATATATTGATACATGAATTTTCCTAAAACCTTTGACAAGGTCTCTCAACAGCGGCTGATTTAAAATATAGGAATTCTGAACTCCAGAATATTATCAGCAAAGACATTCTTGTCAACATCCGCGTACTCGACTACTATCAGGTTACATACAAAGCGCTGCTGTGGGCACAATCGTGTGGTTGGGTTAAGTTGAATAATTTACCATGCATCGATTAATACCGATATGAACAGAAAGTCAGAATGATATACCATTGTAATCAAATTGTATGGGTAAACAAGCAAGTATTCAAAATACCTATACGCATTATTTTTGTCCTTTTTAACGATATTCGGAACATAATAACCGTACGTTCAGCAGAATCATGGCTATCGCATCACTTATCTGGTTCATCCTACAGTTTGATAAGATTTATGCGTCAGTTAAAAGTGTAAAATTATTAATAGTTCTTAATGCGGAACAGTTGTACAACAATCAATACGGACGATACAATTACCCCGAATGACAATAACAATTAACTAAAATCATCACCGGTGGCGATTTGACAGTAGTGACAACCATGACTATCTTGTTTCTAAATTAATCGAAAGAGGAAGAAATGTTTACTTCCTTGGTGTGTCACATCTTTCTGGCATTTTCTGTTTCATTTTGTGTCCTTGTTTTCATTTGATATGAGCTTCGACTGAAGAGTTCATTACTAAGCGTTTTGTTTTTGGCCCTAAAAATAGTTAAACTTCCCAAAAATTGCCGGTTAACCGGGGCAAAAGCGATGTGTTGCAACCTCTCCTTGTAATTTAAAAATGTTGCATTGTTTGAACTTCAATCATTGGGCCATGGTTATCATTGTTTCATTACACGGCTGTATTCTTGTTTCATAAAGGCTCCCTGAGCTTGGGGTCATAATCGTGCATGTCTGAGTTCATGGCATTTAAAATACTTTACGAAGTTATCGTTATATACAAATGAAGTTGGTCATTATAATCATTCGTAGCCTAAGTCATCATCTAAAGGACGAACTATTATTGTGTTATTTAGTGATTTGCTTAAACATTCAAACTATGTTATCGGGTTTTTTTTACGTCCAGCACTACGATGGCATAACTACTTTATATGTAACAACACAGGCTGACCATGTATCAAAGACATACTACGTTTATGCTAGCTCAATTAACTGTAGACGATAAAACACCACAGTTGATGCTTCATCAGCACAGCCACTCCTTGGACGTGATTAAAGAACCTTTAGGTGATATAGGGCCAGACAATACAGAGTAAATTGGTCATGCACCTAAATGAGTTTTTCCCTTGTTTCATAACGAAATGGACCAACTACGAACGGATTATTAGTTACTCATGATCCGATTATCAACTGCACACACATATTTTGTCGACAAGTGGTCAGCGCTCCGCGAATAGTTAATACCATTCTTCACAAATTCTTGATGTTTTAACTTTGAGGACATTGACTATCCTATGACACGTCACGTCAACCATACATTCTTAGATAGAGTCTTAATTTTTGTTTTAAATGAACAAGCTATAAGGCGGAAAATGAAACCTGTCAATATGGCGGTAACTAAATACACACTAAACTTAATACGGAACAGAATAGCATAATCCCGGGAAAAACATTCCCTTGTTTACCAAGGTCGAAATTACCAAACTCATCAGCGACATTGATTGATCTGGTTTAACATCCGTGTTTTAATTATTACTACCGCATAGAAATAGTTCTCCCATACCTTTATAAATACCTAAGCATGAAGAACGCAGTATAAAACCAAACTCAAGTTCTCCTAAAATCGAGATGTAATGTTTTGTTACGAGGAAACCTGGCAACATTCAGTTAGCTTAATAAACGAAATTTGGTAAGCGAATTATGACAGCAGATCACTTTGTTCGTTTATAGTATTTACAATAACAATGTATGGCAGAAATATAACGGAAATGGTCGATTAAAAAGTCGAGTGAAGTTTATTCTCAGGGTGATAAGGGCGAAAGGGTGACACAAGACAAAACGAAGCTGTATTGCGACACAATAAGCATCAATTATCTGCGTTAACTAAGACTATTGAAAGGCGTGTAACTAAATATCCGTTAATGTATACATACGATTATTACGAAGTTAAAAACAACACACTCTCTTCAAGTATTCAAGGGTTCAATGTGAGTCCCATCGTATAGTTTCTATAGTGATACGAAAACGTCAGTAGTTATTCGTGCTGCTTCTTGAAGCATGTTTTCATATTTATTTTGCTTTGAGAAATAATACTATCTCGGACAACGCATTAATTTTCAATTATAGTGTTACGTGGCAGAACCACGCGTTATTAAATTACAAACTTACTAAAACTATGTGTGCATGCTGTGTTATGTCCGTAACACTTATAATCTTAAACGCTCATAAGTAAATACATGTAGAGTTCCCAACTACAAAAAACATTTTTTCTTCGTATAATTAAAAATGTCCCCCACGTTAGAAAAGTTAGACATTGGCGTTTCACTTTCTCGATTTCAATAAATAATAATATTATATTATAATCAAACAGTCATATACGTCACCAGTGTATGATACTTCTAAACATAGCAAGAATACTTATACAACAGTTACACTAGTTAAATATGATTAAATCTGGGTCACATTCTTCGAGCGGATGACCCAAAATTTTGGGTTTTATTCCGGTTGGAAAGTGTTGTCAAACTCAACATAGAGAAGAACTACAACTTTCGGGAGCTCGATTAATTTAATTAAAACCCAGCATCAGTAAACTCCCTCCTCATTAACATTATTTCCTAAACTTACATCCTATAGTAACACATCAAGATCATTAAATAAATCTCAGGAAAAAGTTCTATGCGTTTAACAAATCTATTTACACCGCATACAAATTTGTATTGACAAACGTAAGTGTTTTCTACGCATTGCCGAATTATTATCTCAATTAAAGCAATTTGTAAACAAGTTTTAAGCATGAAATTGGTCAAACTTAAATTTATGCAACTGTTTGTTTAAGTCACTAACATAATGCATGAGAAATTCAATTGACGAATGATATTTCAAAACGCACAAATTCATTCATTCCACAAATGAATGAATTGATTTAAAATGAAAAACAAAATATTAAATCAATAATTGCAAATCATTAAAAGCTCACAAGGTTGGAAGGAAGACATGTTAGTAGTCAAAGAGAGACTATAACTGCCAAAATATGTAGGATTAAGCTTGTCTTGCGACCGTTTAAGGCACAGGGCAGCATGGTCAGTACATGGAGATATCTGGCACATGTTTTTATGTGCTGACCAATACAAACCGTGTTTATTGCATATATTTCAATCTGACTAGACATGAATGACATTATATTGCATGGCTGTACGCAAACAAGATGAGTGACTGAATCTCACAACAGATACAAACGGATATATAAAAGACAGGTGACATTAAAATTGATGTATGATACTTAGACACATAGATTTACAACATAGAATATGACAAGACTGCAAACTGTATTATATCCGGTAGTGTTTAATATGTGTTGAATTTAAATGTTTAATAATTCACACATGTTACAGTAAGACATTCTTAAGAAACCTTATTAACATTCTGTTGCACGTAAAATGTGGTCTTTTTTTTCACTGATTTAGAGCCAATTTACATGTGTCAATAATGAACATAGCACAGGGTTTAACGTTCAAATAGGCGTGACAAAAAAGACCTTGCACGGTCTCCTTGTAGTTAAATGTAAACATTTGATTTTAGTGTGATATATGTGTCGTTTCGTTTGGTAAAAAGTACATGATGCACTACAGCTAAAGATAGTTGTGACCGTTGTAATTAAATAAGAACCCCAGTTACATTTTATAACCGCGGTTGTAAATTTAAAACAGCTGTCATAAATGTGTGATAGCGGTTACATTTTTTTCTGATACGAAGTAATAATCAAGCACACAGTCTCTGTGACGAATGTAATAACGTCTTGCAAAACGCCTTTTTGGCAAGAGATACTGCTAAATTAGCAAAATGTAAGCCTACATTGAAACAAAGTAGAGGCGTAACTAAATTAGAGTTATTACTTCACACAATGATTTGTATGATTATACTTCGAAAAGAAGATGGTTCACGGCAAACGTTAAGATATGAATTGTTTTATGTATGATCCCATAGTTTAATTTAGTATATCAAACACTTTAGTTTATACCAGTCAGCCATTATTGGTTCAGATCATTTTTGTAGTTTGTATTTATGTCGGAAAATTCTTGTTTCAAACCACGACATTTCATGCCAACAAATATATTATGAGTTCACAATACACAGTAACAAACGATGTACTAAGCACAATTGTTTATACGTGTTTTTGAGTAAATGGTTATGTCACGGGGCGTTAATGATTCTACTGAATTAAATCGTGTTGGTCATTCAGTGATTACCTGCTTGAAGGTGTACTTTCTACCATCTCCACACATGTGTCGTGTTCTGAGAAAACTGGGCATAATGCTCGTGCGTAGATAAGCGCATTTGTCTCGAAGGACATTTTCCTATTGCCTGCAAGGAACATTTCTTCTACACTGGTGTTCCAAATGTAACAGAGATGTTGCTTGTATAGTCTTGTTCCCAACCCAAACGTAGTGTTAATGTATGACATATATACACTACGAATATTGGTAAATTGAAGTTCGTAGGATATATGTTCCATTGTTTCGAAACCAAGCTTTCGGTAATAAGAAAGATCAAATACTTTGAGATGGTTAAGTAGTTCAAACGCCCCTGCTGAAATACTTCTTATCGGCAAGCTGAAATTGTAAGTTCTACGATCGATACCAACTGCTTAAATGTCGAGTTTGAAATATGGGGTATGCTACAGTGACTTAAATTATATAATCCTGACAAACTCAATTCTTTCAGTCTATTTGTGTTTTAAACAACGTCAAAGTTGTCGGCCATAACATCAATTGTTAACATGCGCAGTTTTCTCATGTGATTTTCCAAGATTTGGATAGCTAAGTTTCACCCACAGGACATCAATTTAGAATCAGAGTCGTTAAATAGAGTGGCATAAAGGCTGCCGTCTACTAACTTTGGAGGACCTGAAGATCAATTCTGGATATATCTAATATCTTCAAATTGGTGAAGTCCGGAAAACTGTCTATACCAAATTCGCTTATTTGATTGAAGTCCAGATCAAGCTCATACAATTGTGCACATCCTTCAAGCTCTGTTGCTTTCCAATTTCCAAAATTATTTCTACCAGCTTTTAGTCTGGCATTTGTTTTTATAGTAATATTACCTTGAACATAACAGATTTCTGTAATTCTCGGATTATATCCTTTCCTTCACAATCCATCACCGAGCGATGTTTATCCGTAAAACAAAATCACAACTACATCGGGTTTACAACTGAATAACAATACATACCATGCAATGAAATAATGTGTACTGAAATAAAATGTAAACCAAACATTGATTGGGTCTGTGAAAACGCGAACGCACTTTGAATAACAATACACAACAATTCAAATACAATAGTTGAACACAGTGTATGTCATGCAATTCAGGATTTTCGACACATACATGTAAAAAATTGAATCTTTAAATAATAAAAAAAATCCCAGTTCTCTAAACATTAACAATGCCAAAACTAGTAATATCCATTTACAGTTCTAGAAAGACCAAATGATAGGAACATTAAAACTTTACAAACAACTACCCGATTCGAATTTTATTTATGTAATATTAATTATAAGTTGCATGTTGTTTACTTTTGTTTGAAGTTCACGTGTTCAATGTAATAGACATGCATTTATATTGCTTACGTTTAACACATTTTAAATTCTTATCTCCGTGCCGAGTGGGTCGATTATTTGCTTAAAAAAATAACGGTTTAGTTGTGGCGTTAATGAAAGACTATCGTGTTATCGCTAAGATGCATAATTTTCGCAGCGATTTGTTACCCAGGCGGTGGGTAATACCCCTGCGACTTTTGTGCAAATAGCGGAAAAGCCGCTGTGCTATCTATGATTGACACTTGGTAAACAGTATTGTACACGGCCTTAGAGATAAAGCAAAACTTCATAGATAATAAATGCACAGAAGAATTCAACCGTTAGACAGTTTATTAATTTTAGTCGGTTAAAAACGTAATCTTGCAAATAAGCAAGCTATTGTTTGTATCTATGTTCAATAATCTTAACAAAGTGAGAGTCATTATATCCAGAATGTCGATATTGTTGTAGCTAAGATCCATATTTATTAAATGTACGAGTTGCGCAAACGTTGACGTATTCAAAATTGTTATAAAGTTTTCCGATAAATTAAGACACTGTTATGCTATTAAGTTTGCAAATATATTTGAACTCAAAATGTCCGCTAATGTATTCCCAAAGTAATTTTGATCGAGCCGCAGAATTTTTAATTAGGGATATTTTAAAGTATTCCCTCCCACTTGCATTATGTACAACGGGGTAGATTTAACACTTCAATACTCGGAAACGGGACTATTTGACCGATACAATTGGAATAAGTTTTTTCAACAAATGAAGGAATTTGACGCTATTTATATGTGAGGTAAAATTATAATTGATCAATAAATTGTAAATGCAATTCCCCTGAAGTAAATCCGCCAACGCAGTGATTTAATGCCAAGAGATATGTTTCTCCCATAAGGCTGAATATAATAACATTATTAACGAACGTAATTTAATGAGATTATGTTCAATAACAGTGTAAAGAAAGTAAGAATTAATAAACAGTTCCGCTGTGTTTTTAATTGTGGCTGTTTCAAATTTATCTTATGCTGACTGAAAACTGTTTGAAAATACATGTAACAACAAGTAAACAGGAACTGTTCATCTCTAGTCGTAACAATTTATCGACAGGCTGGCATATTTTATGTGTTTTTTTTTACGGTAAGGGGATGAGGACTTTTATGAGATTCTTTCTACTTATTCCTCGCACTATGATGCGTTAAGGAAACCGGTTTAAATGATTCGGATTGCTATATCTGAGTAGTGACTCCAGTTATATCCAT
>VMBQ01009685.1:11013-31271 GCA_007657795.1 Dreissena rostriformis
TTTGGCAGATTTCATTGAAACTTGGTATGAGTATATATATGGATAAGACGATGATGCACGCCAAATGGCATTGTACACCATCTGTTGATAACGGAGTTATGGCCCTTTATATCTTGAAAAAATGCTTTTTACTATAGGCACTTTTGTGTCCGGAGCCATATCTTGGAAGTGCTTTGGCGGATTTCATTGAAACTTGGTATGAGTATATATCCTCCACCAGAGGCAGAGGGATATTGTTTTGGCGTTGTCCGTCCGTCCGGCTGTCCGTCCGTCCGTCCGTCCGGCACTTTTGTGTCCGGAGCCATATCTTGGAAGTGCTTTGACGGATTTCATTGAAACTTGATATAAGTATATATATGGATAAGAGGATGATGCACGCCAAATGGCATTGACGGATTTCATTGAAACTTGATATAAGTATATATATGGATAAGAGGATGATGCACGCCAAATGGCATTGTACACCATCTGTTAAATTTAGTGTATATTAACATTGAATGTTTTTGTGGAAAACGCACAACTTTTTAATTCACCTAAATAAATATTGAAGGCTCAAGAACCTTCCTCTGTCTTAGTTTTGAGTTATTGTCCTCCGTCCGTCCATCTGTCAGTATGTTCGTCCATCCGATTTGCACCCATCCTCAAACAAAGCATATGTTGCGGGGGATATCAATTCTACGAATTTGCTTGTTTTTAATGACTTCTCCTCCTAAACCTCTTAACAGATTTTAACCAGACTTCACAGGAGTGGTCCACTACGAAGTTTGTTCATATCATGCCCCAGCGTTTGAAAATTGCCAATCCGTGTGGGTCACATGATTTTTGCAGATCTATATCCCAAAATAACTATAAAAATTCTCTTCTAGTCTAAAATAACAAGACTCAAGGGTGTAATATTAGGCACTAAATATCATATAATGGTACTCTACCAAGTGTGTTTAACCCTTTGCATGCTGGGAAATTTGTCGTCTGCTAAAATGTCGTCTGCTGAATTTTTAAAATCATCATTTTCTTCACTTTTTTTCAAAGAATACTATCAGAATAGCAAACAATTTGGATCCTGATGAGACGCCACGTTCTGTGGCGTCTCATCTGGATCCAAACTGTTTGCAAATGCCTTTAAAATTCGGTTCCAGCGCTCAAAGGGTTAAACCATGACAGCAAGGTTAAAACTTGCACTGCCTCAGCGGACACTTGTTTCCTTTATACATGTAGGTATTTAGTGAAAACATCGCATATGATCCTTTACCAAGTTTGTTCAAATCGTGTCGCTGGGATCAACATTTGCTGTTTATAGCATACTTTGTTTCCCTTATATGTATATTGAGAAAACTTTAAAAATCTCCTGTGAAACCGCAAGACCCATAGGTTTGGTGTTTGGCAGGTAATATCATCTGGTGGTGCTCTACCAAGATTGTTCGGTATTTATCATGTAACATGGTATGGTGGTCCTCTGCCAAGTTTGTTTTCAAACCATGCCCCTAGGGACAAAACTGGCCCTTCCCTTGGGGTTACTTGTTACCCATATATGCATATACTACAAAATAAAAAGTCTCCTCTGGAACCGCAATGCAAAGAGGTTTGATATTTGCTATGTACAATCATACAGAGGTTCTCTACCAAGTTTGCTCCAATCATGCCCATGCGGTCAAAATTGTTAATGTTGGCCGTGACTTATTCCCCTTATACTTCCCTTCCCTTATACAGATGTTTGGTAATTGTTATGTTACATCTACCAAGTGTGAACAGCTCATGTTCCTGGGATCTGAACTGGCCCTGGTTTTTATTAAACATAAAACGTAACCAGTTAGAGGCTCTTCAGTTTTCCTTATATGGCTGTAGTTCACCCTTTAACCCTTTGAGTTCTGGAACCGGATTTTAAAGGCCTTTGCAAACAGTTTGGATCCAGATGAGACGCCACAGAACGTTGCGTCTCATCAGGATCCAAACTGTTTGCTATTCTGATAGTATTCTTTGAAAAAAATCTATGAAAATGCTAATTTTAGAAATTCAGCAGACGACAATTTAGCAGACGACAAATTTCCCAGCATGCAAAGGGTTAAAACACTCTGAAATTCATATTTTTGCCCAATCATCATGAAACTTGCTCAGAACATTTGTTCTAATGATGTGTTTGCCTCATTTTGAAAAATGGCTATGGGAACATCACAAAAGCTCAGAGAGTTTAGCTCCTTCCAGTCTCAGGTGAGCAACCTATGGCCTATCAGGCCCTCTTAATAATTTCAGAACTAACAAAGTGCTCAATTGCATAAATCTTGAAGCCGTCATGTTTCCCTTGTTTCTATTTTCAGGATGCGTGTTCAACAATCTCGTAGAGACACTGGCCTTGTATGAACAGAATGTCAGGTATCGGACCGTTCGAGAATCAGACGCTGTGGGGCATATGCAGGTTCCATTTGGCCAGGTAATGAAATAATTAAACAGGTGGCATTCGTCTTGAAAATAATCAAGTTTTTAAAGATAAATTTGAATAATATCTGATAGGTGTAAATGCCATGTAAGTTTTATTGTGAAGACATTTAACATTAATAAAATGTTTAACATAAATAAAAAGATTTTGATATATTTGCAACAAACAAATTGATAAATTGACTTTTTAACAAATGCTTATCCCAGACTAGTTTGCAATATTGGTTGAATATATAATGTTTTTACTTGTTTACCAGATTATTGTCTGCTTCAGTTAAATCAAGATCTCCAGCAAATCAAAGAAAACTTCAAGTATTTGACCAAGTGCTTGAACGATTTAAAACCATCAGGTAAGGATATAACCTTACCAATTTAAGAATCCAAGTGAGCACCAAAATAAATATCTAAAACATTTAAGCATCAACATTGACATAGATATGTCAAAACCAGGCTATATGAACAAGATCATATTTAGGCCAATTGTTAAGCATGGTATAACTTATACCATTTCCACAGTCATTATGGGTGGGATAACATGCATAACAAATGGGGTCATTTTGATCTGATTGCTATTTTGGCTCACATGAGCACAAAGTGATGAAGGTGAGCTATTTTTATCACCATCACTTCATGCTTTGTTGGCTTTGCGATGTTTTGTGCGAGTCAATAATGTTTAGCTGATTTCCACTCTAGAGGCCACATTTTTATCAAATCTTGATGAAATTGGTCAGAATCTTCATCTGGACAATATCTATCTTGGGTCACATGCTTCACAAAAAGAGGTCAACAGGTCAAATCTTAGCAAACCTTAGAGGTTAAATTTTTGACTCAATCTTATTTGGACAATATACAGGTCGAGTTCTGATCTGGTCTTGCGTCCAAAAACTAGGTCATAAGGTCCAATCTTAGGGAAAACACCTTTTGAGGCCAAATTTATGACTCAATCCTGATTCCAAAATCTAGGTCACCAGGTGAAATCTTAAAAAAAAAAAACTTGTACCACTACACTTGTAGAGGCAACATCTTGATGAAACTTGGTAAGAATGTTAATCTTGACAATATCTAGGTGGAGTTCAAATCTGGGTCTAGTGCCTTAAAAAACTAGGTCACCAGGTCTAATCTTAGAAAATCATTGTTACCACTCTACTCTAAAATCAAGCTTATGTAACATGTTAAACAACTCTTATTAATATTGAAACTAGGATTGGTGCATTTACTCCCTTTTGACTGCAATGGAATTCATGATAAGTCAGTTCACTTGTGTGTATAATTTTTGTGTTTTTATATTTCGAGGTTCCATTAATTTTATGCCCCCTTTTGAAGAACTGTGTGAAATTAAGAGTCTCAGCCATAACTTTGCACATATTGATGAATTTTGAAATAACTTTGAACATGTGTCAACAATCATAAGACTGCGTATCAGGTTTGGCACTCCTACCTAAAGGTCAAGGTCTCACTTAGTGGTTAAAGGTCATAAAACAGCTTGAAAATTCCTGTCTCAGCCATTACTTTGCCATGTATTGATAAATTTATTAAATAACTGGGCACAAATGCAATAAATCAAAAAGTCAACCTGACGCGTGTTACATTTGACCTATCTCAAAGGTCAAGGTCACACTTAAAAGATCAAAGTTGGTCATTAAACAGCTTTTTATGCCCCCGGTAGGGTGGCATATAGCAGTTGAACTGTCAGTCCGTCTGTCTGTCCATCCGTCCGAAAACTTTAACGTTGGCCATTACTTTTGCAATATTGAAGATAGCAACTTGATATTTGGCATGCATGTGTATCTCATGAAGCTGCACATTTTGAGTGGTGAAAGTTCAAGGTCAAGGTCATCCTTCAAGGTCAAAGGTCAAAAAACTAAATCAAGGGAAGTAATAAGCTTTAAAAGGGAGATAAATTCAAAACCTGCCAAATGATATATTGAAATTTTATTTCAAAGCAGGGCAATAGGGGGCATTTTGTTTCTGATGACCACATCTCTTGTTGATGTAATTTTGTCATTTATCATGCTTTTTGAAGATAACTTATCGCAAATTACAACCCTTAGGACACAGCATTTTTTGTGTAAACTTTTCTTTCTGCCTTAGAGGTCAGGGTCACACTTAGAGGTCAAAGTTCAAGTTAGGTTATAAAACAGCTTTTTAATGGCTTAAAATGTTTAATTCTTACATTCATCATTCAATTTTATGACAACTTACCGCATGAGGAGACCGAATGTCACGTGTATCACCTGTCTCATTATACCTCAAAGGTCAAGGTCAAACTTAGAGGTCAAAAGTCTAAGTTGGTCATAAAAAGTTTGTGTTTGACAAAAGTGGAGATTTGAGACAAAAGTTGAATGTAGGGCATCCATGCCATATAGACACATGTATTGTTCATTTAGGTATATCCTATGTTTTCCTACTGTATGTTTAAGTCTTCAAAAATTGTTGTCCATGAGCTCAGTTGAACACTTAAGAGCCATCAGGGCTATCTTCTTGTGTTTTTTTATCAACTTTATAGTCTTTTATCTTGCATCTTAGATTTGGTACAATATATAATTATTCATTATAATAATTTGTAATATTTTAGATGTGTTTATGCAATGTATTCTTATGGCAATCTGTCTCAATATGAGTTTTTCTTGAATTGTCTGTTGCATTCACGGTTTGACGGTTGCAGGTAGATCATGTAACTGTCGTATCTGCCTAACATTGCTGTATTAGATTCAACTGAGTTGGGAAAACCGGACTTAATGCATTTGGGTTATGTGGCATCACAGATTAGACTGTGCAGTCCGCACAGGCTTATCAAGGACAACACTTTCAGCTTTCATGGAATTTTTAGTTTAAAGGTGGACACTTCTATACGAAAATTTAATCTAGGCGTAAAGGATTGTCCTAGATTAGCCAGGCGAATCTGGGGGGATACCTAACCCTTTGAGCGCTGGAACCGAATTTTGAAGGCCTTTGCAAACAGTTTGGATCCAGATGAGACGCCACAGAACGTGGCGTCTCATCAGGATCCAAACTGTTTGCTATTCTGATAGTATTCTTTGAAAAAAATCGAAGAAAATGCTAATTTTAGAAATTCAGCAGACGACATTTTAGCAGACGACAAATTTCCCAGCATGCAAAGGGCTAATGCATAAACATAAAGCCTGGTTTTCCCAGAAACCAGCTCAATTATAGTTCTAAGCTGAACTCTCGTATAATATAAATGTTGTGTATGCATATGATTCTGATCCTTTAAAGACTTGCACTTTTTCAGGTGGATTAATGAAAGAGTTATATGTGATAGCCCCGCCATCGGCTGAGCGGTTTATGCTTACCAAAAATGAGCATGCTGCAGAGAAGGCCAAGTCCAAGAAACAGCAATCAAAGGCTGAAAAGGAGGAGGATGATGATGACGATGATGAAGAATGAACAATGGTTTAATGATATGAAAGAACAACATTTTCTAGCTGTTGTAGTGAAGTGCAAGAAAAACTGCATGTTACCATGTTGATAACGTTTTCCTCTTAAATTTGAAAACAAATAAAGGATAACAATTTTTTCGTTCATTGTTTCTATTTATTATCCTATCACTGATTTAGTACATATAATTATGCATTTTGGTAGTGCGGTACATGTTACTTACCTAGCTTCTTCAAATATACTGAAATAATGGTAACTCTGTGATGAATGTAAGTGGGGTTTTACTGTCTAAATGAACTTTTTCTTATACAGTGGAACCTGTCTAAATAGAACAGTGTCTGGACTTGGCTGATTAGTTTTCAGAGGTGTCTGTATTATCAAGGTTTTGGCAGAAATTGAATATTCTTTCAATATGAACAAGCTGTTTTACATGTTTTTAATTAAAAAAAAGTTTACAGTAACATGTGCACTTTCATTATTGTTTATATTTTTATTTTGCATAATAAAATGAATATTATGTACATAATACATTATAACATATACGTTATCAATCAAGCATTTCAGTATTTACATACAAGTTTAGACATGTTAATGTTTTAAATGTTATGATACAGAATAAATTATGTGTACATGTCNTTTGTTCTTTCAGTCTTAAGTGCCATTAAACAAGCCCTTGTTCATTAAGAACAATGTTTTTGGGAGCATTGATTGCGTGTATGTAATTGCCTTTTTTTGCCATAGATTTTATCCATTCCTAAAGATTCAGCCACCCTCAGTTTTTGGAATGTCGGTATTTCTTATAAAACTTGGGTTGTTCTTTGTATTAACTAAAAAATGTTCACATGGATGTTATGTTTTGGGTCTAAAATGTGAAATTAAGATATGTCAGAAAAAAGAAATTTGTTAAAAAAAAATCCAGAATTGTTATACAGTTAATGTTCTTCATTTACCAATTATGTTTTTAGTATTCACTTTCAGACAGTAATTTGGTTTTATTAGTGTTTTAGGAGATGTTTTCAAATAATTATGTCAACAAACATATTTGATTTCCTTTAAGAATGACCTTTGAACAGATTAATATGAAAGATGAACAAATTCATGGTTGCTAGGGTGCCCTGCAAGCATTGGCTAATAACTAAGGAAATATTTCATTTGAAAATAATATTGCCTTTATTTTGTGATAAAGATGTTAAACTTTAAGCTCAATTTATCGCTGGTTTAGAAATAATGAGCATCAAGTAGCGGAATATACAGGAACAGATTCTATTTTATTAGGTGTAAGTCTAGTCTTTGTTCGAAGAGGCTAAGAATGTGTTGGTGCATCAATCATTCAAGATGTTAGGTAAATTTTGGATTGGCCAAAATTAAAATCAAAATAGGAAACATGACCTAGAAACCTTACAACATCTTGTGGAGAACAAAACATCAGCGACGAATACAGCAATATGCTTCCCGACATGCACCTAGCTTCACTGGAACTGTTCCTCAAACTTGTTTTCAAACCTGTAGTTGGGCTTAGGTATATATTTACTAATTGGTTATACAAACCCACCAATTTACATGCGAGTGCTTGATTGTGTATTTAACTATTTATGATTTTTTTTGCATCTATCAAGAACACAGTTTAAGGAAGTTTCTGTACTTCCGTTTTGCGACTAGCGCCCAAGGAATTGTCAATTTAAGAACACAGCCTTGCACCTTAGCAGCGATTCAACATACTCGGGGACCCTGGGTACCTGTTCAGGTCTATCAAACAGCCGCCAATGTTACTTAGTTTCAAAATTTCAGAGGAACGCCGACAATATTTCTATTTCAGCATCAAACCATTTGTCAGCTCTGTCTGCTCACCATGACTACTTAAATGATGTTTGTGTACAATGCAGAAGATGAAACATTTTAGGAATGTTGATCGATATTGATATTTCATGATTTGAAGGGGGAAAAAGGACTTGTCGTTGCTTATTGTCACCTACTGGAGGGGACTTATGGTTTGCGCTTTGTCCGTCAGCCTGTCACACTTTTCTGGATCCTGCGATAACTTTAAAAGTTCTTCATATTTTTTCATGAAACTTGAAACATGGATAGATGGCAATATGGACATTATGCATGTCATTTCATTTTGTTCCTACGTCAAAAATTCTGGTTGCTATGTTAACAAGTATATTAAAAAAAAATACAAAAATGGTGGAGCCGGTAGGGGACATATATTGCTTGACAATAGACTTGTTCCTTTTTGTTTCCTCTTATTATGGTTATGCATAACAAAGAACACAGATGCCTCATTTTTCTGCTATGAAATTTTGTGATCAAAGTATTAATACCATATTTAACCATACCAAAATTATAAAGAGTAAATGACAACCACCAAATTTAAACCAATTACTGACCCAATCTACCTTTAGTACAAAAGAACCCACGGTAAAGAAATGTTATGATCCTAGATGTTGTTTAGATGTCTATATTATAGAAGGCAACACTTTTTAGATACACTGTAAAATATTCAAAAGAAAGACAATTATATCCTGTGATGTTAAAAAATGTAATTTATTTTCAGTATGTAGTGGTTAAAAAAAATGTTGAATTGGACAGGCATGTGATAATCTACAGACAATGCATGAGCAAAAAATGCCAAAAAATGCCAGACCCCTTCAACAAGACAAATGCTTTTATATAAGGGGTGGTAACGAATATTCAGATACTGGTCAAGTATCTGGATAGTAAAAGAGGATCCAAATACTTGATCAAATGTTATTAACCCTATTATTATGATTTTTTTCCGTATCGTATATTTGGACGTTAATGTGAATACCAGACATCATTGACAGACTGACATAAATCAGTAATTTGGTTGTTTGCTCAGTGGGTGCCTGTTGCATAATTTCCCACTTGCGCCTCTGTGTTTTGTTCAATGGTCCTTTCTTCCCAATAATTGACACTACTCGGCTACTTAGCTTCAATTAACAGGTGCAAAGGTGTGAAAACATGTTCTGTGTCAAATTTAAGTTTTTTTTTATTCAATTGGTAAATTTATATTTATCTGTAATAAAACACAGTTAAAAAAAAGTGTCTTTCATTACTGTTGTATTATCAATCAAAGAGTTTCAGAAGTATGTCATGATCAAGAATCATTAATTCATTGCATGCTGGGAAATTTGTCGTCTGCTAAAATGTCGTCTGCTGAATTTCTAAAATTAGCATTTTCTTCACTTTTTTTCAAAGAATACTATCAGAAAAGCAAACAGTTTGGATCCTGATGAGACGCCACGTTCTGTGGCGTCTCATCTGGATCCAAACTGTTTGCAAAAACCTTCTAAATCCGGTTCCAGCACTGTAAGAGTTAATTCATTACAGTGTATACTATTAACTCTGAACTTACTTTTGTGACCCCTGGAAATTTGACACAGTGCTCAGGTGAGCTTATAAAATAGAGGAGGGCCATTGTAAACTTCAACATCTCCAGAACATGTTGATGTAAGCAGAAGGTCAAAATTATGAAACATGCATTTTCAATTGCTGTGACTTCTGATTAAGAATTAAAACTATCAAAAAGACATGGCTTTCAAAACAACAATGACAGATTGGGAATGAAATGTTTATTACATGATTCAATTTCAGATCAAAACTGTGATAGATCAGCAATTTTATCAATAATCGTCAACAATTGCAAAACAATGATCAAGAAAGACGAAATACAGGCCTAAACGAGTGCTGTCACTTATGAGCCCAATTCCCCTATTGTTCTTAAGCAATAGTCTAATCTTGACCTTCAAATTTGGGGAAAACATACAAGTTCTATTTGTTTAATACAAAACAAATCTGCCCTCTATTGGTATATGAATTTTAATTATGATCAATTTCTATCTAATAGTTGTGCGTTGAACAACAAAAATCACAAAGGGCAATAACTTCATAAATATCAAAGAAAATTCTTTTTTGTACTCCATGTTTTCAAAGTCTATTATCATTATTTCATTTGAAACCCTTCAATTACTTCTGAGTTACTATCTACACTTTAAAATGACACTGTGTAATTGGGCTCTGCCCAAGAAAAATATTAAGGGAAATTACTAAAAAAACACCCAAAAGAGTAATAGTTAAGCGCACGCTGTCATATAATCCACGTGGCATATTTCAATATAGCATGTGATAAATATGTATACATTTTTATATAACATGTATTTTCATTTGAATTAAACTAGTTTCATTGCAAAGTTTTTATTAATTAATAGAAACTTCCTGTATAATAATGTAATCAGATCCAAAAAAGGGTATGGTGGGAGTCCAAGGAAGCAGGGTTGGACCTTGGGGCCGCAGGGTGCCAGCACTTCGTCTCAATTTCCTCCATCAATGTTCAAAGTTTTATTTAAATGCCTCCAACACTAAGTTAGTTATGCTCTGCAGAAGAAAATTGACTAAAAAGCCATAACTTCATAAATCCTGAAAAGAGTTATGATTCTTGTACTCTGCACTTCCCTCTAAAACCCTTTAACAGTATACAATGTTTCATTTGAATCCATTCAACACTTCCTGAGTTATGCTCCACGCAAGAAGTGGGACAGACTGAGTGTAGGGACAAATGATGAGATTACAATATGGCTATATTATAGGGCATACCAATTGTATGTATACAAACGATGTACATTGTTCTATGTATGGTGAACATACACTAAAACATACATATTCAAGGATTCACAAATATATGCATCATACGAAATTGAATGTGTGTTCAATACATATAGTTTTAAATGGATACCAACTCTTACGTTAATAGAATCTGAAGCTTAATTTTACTGAAAATGTTGACATCTGTATCCAATACCTTGTAAACATTTGATATTTTTTAATGTTAAATACTTCAGCAGAATTTGT
Organism: Dreissena rostriformis; assembly: GCA_007657795.1. Taxonomy (NCBI): domain Eukaryota; kingdom Metazoa; phylum Mollusca; class Bivalvia; order Myida; family Dreissenidae; genus Dreissena; species Dreissena rostriformis. The sequence goes on from VMBQ01009685.1 coordinate 21,712, forward strand.
TCATCTACACACAAAACATTTGCATTGGATCATTCAAAGGCAAAAACAAGCATGTATTCAATAACAGACACATTTAACGTAATACACATGTACATTGAATGTGTGTTGGAGTAAAAAGAAACACAGTCAGACACTAAATAAAATTTCAGAGATATAAATGAAACATATCACACAGTACAGCAGGAGAAAACAAATATTACAAACCCATAGTACATTTATGTCATTAAAAAAATCTACAATTATGATCATATGCACATCACAATGTAAAGTTCATTTAAATTCAAACATTAATAAAAAAAAAAATGTTTCACATTTTTTCAAACACACACATTCACTCATATTTATCGTTTCTTCAAATTTCAAACCATCTCAATTTTTCCTCTTTTTTTTTGGAGCAGAATAATAAATGCTCATTTATATAAGCAAGCTTACACTAAAATGGGATACAAGTCGCTAATATTCATGAAAAAAAAGAGAGTACAAAAACACCTATCCATGAATCCAACAAATGCGCATAGTTTTTGCAGCATTGAAAAAATGGTGGATAGTGTCTGTTGATTGGTCGATCTATTTAACCGAAGGTAAGGCCCGCGTCGTTGTACACACAGAAGATCTTCTCAATGGCGGTGATGTAGGCGGACGTACGAAGGTCCAGACCAAGATTGTACTTCATGGCAGAGCGCATGATGTTCTGAAAAAACACAATTATAAGAGCCATGTTCAGGGAAAACTGGGCTTAATGCATGTGTGTAAAGTGCAATCCCAGATAAGCCTGTGTAATCCACACAGACAAACCAGGGTTGACACTTTCCGCTTTAATGATTTTTTTTTTCATTTTAATAAAGTCTCTTCTTAACAAAAATCATGTCTAGGCAGAACGAGCCATCCCTGATAAGCCTGTGCACACTGCACAGGCTAATCTGGAATGATACTTTACACACATGCATTAAGTCCAGTTTTTTTCAGAACAAGGCTTATAAGCTCAGCATTGCAGAGACAAGATTACAAGATGTAGTGTATAGACACCCCTAGGTAAAACCATGAAAGCTGTTTTTGGCATTTGCATGGTATTCAAAATGTTATGATATAGAGGATCTTTGTTTATTTTGGTAATATATCCATTGTAATTCATGATTGATAAGATGGATTAATATTTTTACAAGTAGCTACAACAAGAAAGTATTTAAATTGGATAGTTTCCCAGAAGTAGTAAAATCCTTTCGAATTAATTTTGTGGCCTCTCAATTTTTTACTCTGGAGTTTCTGACGATCTGTTTCATTTCAACAAGTAACAAATACTGAAAGTGGAAAGAGATTAACTTGCCACATATGAGCCTTGTTCTGAGAAAGCTGGGCATAACGCATGTGCGTAAAGTGTCGTCCCATATTAGCCTGTGCAATTCGCACAGGCTAATCAGGGACGACCCTTTCTGCTTTTATGACATTTTTCGTTAAAATGAAGTCTCTTCTTCGCAAAAATCCAATTTTGGCGGAAAGTGTCGTCCCTGATTAGCCTGTGTGGACTGCACAGGCTAATCTGGGACGACACTTTACGCACATGCATTATGCCCAGTTTTCTCAGAACGCGACTCATTTGTGCCTTGATTCAAGATGACGAAAGAGAGCACTGCAGTAAGGGGACACAAAAAGCCCACCCACCCACCACAACCATATATACATGAGCTATATTAGCAATGCATTTCCTGAGTCCATTATTTTTCCAACCAGTCTTATTTTTTAAATAATTGTTAGTGTGTGTATTTTTATGAAGAAACTGTTTTATTTGAAATAATTTTGCAATCCCAAACTTAGTCTTAATGAACGCTACATAAACATACAATTTCAGCGCCTTATAACCATCCACACTCAAGTTTTTGAGCGGAAAAAGTTTACATATTTTCAGGTACAGTGACTTTTACCTTGATTTAACTGGTCTCAAATTTAACCCTAAGCTAGATCTGCATTAGTGTAAGCAACCAACATACAAAATGTCAGAACAATCTCCACATAAATACTCAAGCTATTGAGGGTGAATAATTTTTCTATTTGTAAAAACAGTAATCTTTACTTTAAACACAAAACCGAATGTTTGACGCCATAAGTCTTCATGCCATATCCCAATCTAATAACCAGGATTTTCAAATTCGTTGAACACCTCAAACAAAACACGTTATCTTTGCTGGGCCATATTTCCCATGTAAAGTGCTGACCATGCAGGTGTCATGTGATACTCACCCTGGCTGACCGCTCCATGGTGTACTCCAGACCAGAGTGGACAATGTCCTTCTCAGAGGCTCCCTGTGGACAACAAAACAACACTGGACTGAATAACATGTCATTGGTATGGAAACAGTAGTGGGCAGAGATACCACAGGTATCATGTGTTACATAACTAAATTCAAGTATTAAAGGCTTCATTTCTAACCCTAAGATACTGATGAGAACCAAACAGCATAAAAACTGAACAATCTGCAAGTTAGCCATTTTCCCTTTTTGTTTTGAGCGGGGAAGGGATAATCATAACTTATTTGTACTCCATTTCGAAATTAACTCTGAATCATAGGTTTTTTTATTAAGACAGACTGAAAATCTATTCTTTGCTTTTGAAAAAAAAGAAAGCTATTTATATATTTAAAATACCAATGTACTCTTAGTTGTTTAATTACTAAAGCAAAAAAATCAACATAAAAAAAAAACAAAAAAAACATTAATCGGCCAAAAAGACTAGGACTTTCAACTACATAAAGAAACAAATTCTTCTTCGCTACTTCACAATGAAGCTTCAAAAGTGAGACTTACAGAGATTCTCTGCTCAAAATCCTCCGATGGTACAATGGGAATGGCGCCTCCATTCTTGCCAAACTTTCTCTCCAGGGACTTCTGTACACTGTCTGTAACACGAAGGCGAAAGATCTAACTTTAGAAATAGTATAAGTTTTATCCAAAAATATTTTAGGATAAACACTTTGTTCTATTACAATAAAAATACATAATTAAGACATGTTTACTTCAGTTCCTTTTATGTACAAAATTACCATATATCTTTGGCCATGAAAACTGATTTTAATCCTAGATTAATAATATTTGGTAATGGTATACATTTTTTAGCAAAATTTATAAATATTTATAACAATTGATCAAATACCAATCATGCTCATTCTTATTCTAAACTTATAAACAATAATCCGTGGTTATTTAGAAAGAATTATCACTAGACCGTTGAGCATGTCTGCACTCAATGGTGACCAAAAACAATTCTTGTTCAGAGAATATTGGGCTAGATGCAGTGACAACACTTTCCGCTTTTATGGAATTATTCGTTAAAAGGAGGCATCTTTTAACCCTTTGAGCGCTGGAACCGGATTTTGAAGGCTTTTGAAAACAGTTTGGATCCAGATGAGACGCCACAGAACGTGGCGTCTCATCAGGATCCAAACTGTTTGCTATTCTGATAGTGGTCTTTGAAAAAAAGTGAAGAAAATGCAAATTTTACAAATTCAGCAGACGACATTTTAGCAGACGACAAATTTCCCAGCATGCAAAGGGTTGAGCCAAATTTTCCCAGAGTGCGGCTCATATATTTACCCAGGAGGTAGCGGTTGGAGTCCTTCTCGTATTTGAAGGTCAGACGTCCGTAGCTGACATGGTTCAGGTTCTTCAGCCATTCAAAGTATGACACGGTCACACCACCAGCGTTAAGGTACAGATCCTGTGAAGTGTGAGATAAGTTATGTTTTACATCACATTGACACTTGTATAGTAAAACTGCACACAAAGTCATGCACAACAAATTGTGTGCAATGTGCTGTACACATTTTTTTGAAAACTTGTAGAGATAGAGTAATGGAGGTGTTATATATTGTTTCTGTTTAACAACATAATGATAAAGAAAGTAATTAATGCAAAGTGTTAAACAATTCATTCTGATGCTGCAACAATGGAACCGCAGTTTGGAAAAACTGGGCTTGATGCATGTGAATAAAGTGTTGCCCCAGATTACCCTGTGCAGTAAGCACAGGCTAATCAGGGATGACACTTTCCGCATAGACTGAATTTTGGTTTAGACTAGATTTTCCTTAAATGAAAAATTCCATAAAAGCGGAAAGTGACGCCTCTGATTAGCATGTGCAAACTGCACAAGGTAATCTGGAGCAACACTTTATGCACATGCACTAAGCCCCTTTTTCTAAAAGCAGGGCTAAATTGAAAAGGCAATCACACACCTAGGCATTCAAACATCTCTTTAACAGGTTGATCTCAGCCTATATTTTCACAACAACCCAATGATGAGATCCGATAAGATCACTAGTTTCTAGATGACAAAGGAGCACTTACAGGGATGACCAACACCTTGTTTTCAAGGAAGATCTTGTCTGCCTCAATGGTGGTAGGGCCGTTGGCGCCTTCTGCAATAATCTGCAAACAAAGGACATTTGCTCTATAAGTACGTTTAGATGTAGTTTTATGTGGAAACGCTTCAAATTCTCAACATTCATTTGAAATCTCATTCACTGATTTGATATTGTCAGTTCTCTCAGTTATCATTAAGCAACAATAACTGTACAATATTATTACAACATAAGAGAACCTTTTAATCAAGCATTCTGTTTCCCTATTATATGCTGATATTTTATTGTAAATAAGCACATTAGATTGACCTATACTCTTTGGACAAAAAGAAAGGCGTATACAGAATTATCTAGGCTTCTCTGCTGGGTTAGTTAATTAAACTGACTGTGTGTTGCATAAACATAGCACACCCATGCTCACCTTTGCCTTGATGTCGCGGGCATTGTGTTTGGTGAGCTGCTTCTCACTGGCTGCTGGCACGAGGATGTCGCACTTCTCGGTCAGCAAGTTGCCTTCGTATGGCTTGGCATGAGGGTAGCCAATAATGGTGCCATGCTCCTGGAAAGGGCATCAAGTCAGCAGTGTAGTTATATTGATACATGGATCTATTAAAATGTGAATCAAGGGAGCTTATACATTTACCAGACATCTAAAAACTAGTTCCCACCTTAAAGTCTAACGTCACATCTTGATTTATTTCAAATATAAGACTGTGGACATAAACTTTTCTCAAACATTTGAATTCATGGGTGAGAGGACCCACACAGATCCAGGAACAGTAGTATCCGACAATTAATATTGGTTTTACAGTATCTCTACGGATCACCTACGATTTTATAGTCCTCCAGATCACGTGGGTTGATGCCGTCCGGGTTGTAGATGGAGCCGTTCCACTCCAGAATGCCCACCACCTTGCAGCCTGCGCGGTGCAAGTAGCGCATCGAGTGCAGGCCCACATTGCCAAAGCCCTGTCATGGCAACATTAGCAAGAAATGAAAAAGGTGGCAAATACCATTCCAGTACTGTCAGATATTGGACAATATAATTATTATACAAGAGCACCGCATAGCGGGTGCCAACGCTCGGCTGTGGTTGCTTGGATTTTGTTGTTTTTTACCTTTGACCTTGAAGGTCTTCATTGACCTTGACCGCTTCACCACTCAAAATGTGCACGTCGATGAGATACACATGAAAAACCACAAAAAAAAGTTTTTTTGACCTTTGACCTTGAAGAATGACCTTGACCTTTTACCACTCAAAAAGTGCAGCTCCATGAGATACACATGCATGCCAAATATCAAGTTGCTATCTTCAATATTGCAAAAGTAATGGCCAATGTGCAAGTTTTCGGACGCCGCGGATGGCGGACGAGCTGGCTATGACAATACCTCGGGTTTTCTTCGAAAACAGCCGAGCTAATAATTCTTCCTTCGAACCAGTAATATTTTTCTCTTAAAAGTTTTTAATTGACAAGTAAAAATTAAGGGTGTCGGCATGATTAAAACATTTCAGGCATATGTAACGTAATTAAAATCATACATAATTGAGCAAGGCTACATGCAACCGGGTTCAATGACAACTTTTTTATTAACTTAGATATATATGGATACAATATTTTGGTTTTTCTAAATCATGAAACTGAAAACCTTTTTCAATCTGTTGAGATATAAGGATTATGAAGCTAGTCGAAGATTATACCATTTCATGTGTTATCGGAGCACTAGTGACACCATACTGACTTTGATGTAACATGATGTCGAGGTTGAATTAATGACACAAAGTGTGTTTTTCCCCCCGTTTTTTTTTGGGGTTAACACACTTCAATTCTTAGAAATTTCAAACTGAATGTAAAGTAATTATTGCATCCATCAAAAATGTTTACCAAATAAACAGGTAACAGAAATGTTTTTTTGGAATTAATTATTGTTCATAATATAATATAACAAAATGCAATCTTAGAAATTTCGAACTGAATGTAAAGTTATTAATGCATCCATCAAAAATGTTTACCTTATAAACAGGTTATAGAAATGTTTTTTGGAATTAATTATTGTTCATAATATAATATAACAAAATGCTATTAAGAGCAAAAATCAATTATCAGAACTGGTTAGAGAATATGAAAAACTACTTGTTAACATCTACCCTAACATCAAAAGCATCAAATATTTAAAAAAAAAAAGGCAGAGATTGCTGACATTTAAAACAAAAGTATTCATTGTTTGTATATGTTATTCAATTTGCTTGGAAACTTTGAAATAATACCCTTAGGAACAGCAATATGTACCCTACATGCGCATACATAAATAAATGAAGTTGTTAAAAACAAATGTAAAAGTTCAGCCCAAAAGTGTTTACGCGCGAATGAATTCAAAACAAGAGAAAAACAAGAGCACAGCAGAGCGGGTGCCAACACTCGGCTGTGGGTGCAGTTTTGAAAAAAAAAAAAAAATGTTTTTTGACCTTTGACCTTGAAGGATGACCTTGACCTTTCACCACTCAAAATGTGCAGCTACATGAGATACACATACATGCCAAATATCAAGTTGCTATCTTCAATATTGCAAAAGTTATGGCCAATGTTAAAGTTTTCGGACAATGCGGACGGCCGACGAGCTGGCTATGACAATACCTCGGGTTTTCTTCGAAAACAGCCGAGCTAACTAGACATGTGTAAAAAGAGTATGGATGCCTCCACTTTTCACTTTTGTTTCAAAACTCTGCTTATGTCGCAAACAAGCTGTTTATGACCAAAGTATACTTCTGACCTCTTAGTGTGACCTTGACCTTTGAAGTTATGAGAAGAATCACACATATGACACTCAAGTCTCCACATTGTAGTCATGTTTAACTTGTACATGTATGATGTATTGGTACGTTTCTTGTTTTCAAATAACAACACAATCTATTTCAAAAGGTTGTGTGAATCTCAAAACTGAGCAATTTGCTGTCAGCATAAAATGGGTCAGTTATATTAAATTTGTGTACATCGAGGGCTGAATGGAAAACTGTTGTATCTCCTTCTTTATTTCATATGAGTTACAACAGTTTTCCGTTCAACGCTCGACATGTGACATCCAAAAATGCTATTTTTCAACATCAACATTATAATCGCAATGTCATGAGGCCAGTTTTCACAGAACCTGGCTTAATTATATTGTGACACCATTATGAGGAATATTATAACAAGTATTTTGATTGTCATGATCTTTTTGCATTAATATTTCATTGAAAATATTTCAATGTGAGATAATATCACAACATAACAATATTGTGTACACAAAAAAATGACTTTTGACCTGCAATAAATTGTGTAAGAAAAGCTACAAACTTGTTTTGACAAGAAATGTTTGTATACCCCCACCAAGCTTGAATGATTTTTAAGATATCAATTCCCCAGTTATAAATCAGCCAGCCATGTATGGGTAAATAAACCGGCTAGAACAGATTTGTTTGTAAACACAATGCCCGAGAGGATTTAATTATAATGCTTGACTGCATTTACTGACAACAATATGATAGCTGAAGAAACTTCAGCACAGAGGTTTTACAGGTTAGACCTTTTTGCTAAAATCGACCACGAAATGAAAGCTTACCAGAGCTGTGACAGATGTGTGTCACGCTATAAATCAATAATTTTGAAAGTAATGAAGCGAATCTAAGCTTTTACAGGTGAAGTAGGGCGAGGTTTATAGAGAACTTATACTGCCTTGCTATAAGAGCTAGATTTTGCCTTTGTAGAGCATTTGTCTGTGTGCCTGGTAAGTAAACCTGGGGTTGTGCGTTCCATCCTAACTTAGGGCTCTAAATTAACCTTAGGGACATATTCAACATTAACAAAACATGCGAGTTCTTTAGAGATATTTTCGATATATACCAAGATCAAGTTAACAATAACCATTGATACAATAGATCATGTCATTAGAGTGCATATCATTTGATATGATAAATTACTTCTAACAGAATGAATATTTGATCAGTAAAAACGTCCACTTGATTGGTATCAAATCTGATCACATCGAATCAAACATGATCCACATGACCCTACAAATTTGCAAGATTATCATGTTAACCCTTTGAGCGCTGGAACCGGATTTTGAAGGCCTTTGCAAACAGTTTGGATCCAGATGAGACGCCACAGAACGTGGCGTCTCATCAGGATCCAAACTGTTTGCTATTCTGATAGTATTCTTTGAAAAAAAATCAAAGAAAATGCTAATTTTAGACATTTAGCAGACAACATTTTAGCAGACGACAAATTTCCCAGCATGCAAAGGGTTAAGAATTGATTTTATTTGAACGTTGACCGCTATGTTTTTGTAACAAAACATGTTTTTTAGCCAGTATTTTGTAACAGTTTGCAAATAAGATTAATAAATCATAAATCTTTTCGATGCCAATTTTGTTCCTTACTGCTTACAAAGCACTGTAGAGAACAATCTTTGTTGACTGTTCATCGAATTGTCAAATTCTGGTGGGTTGCTATGGGAATTTTAACCAATTTTGTTGTTGAGGAAAGTCAGAGAATATGAACAGCCACATTTTAAGTTACAGTACCAAAACATATCCAATAATTAACGAATAAATTGTCCAGTGTTCAGACCGTGTTTTATCAACAATGATTCATTGAAAGTCTACCTAAAGGATTGTTATTATAGGTATTAATGGTCATCAACCTGGCCACTGTGCCCCCCGGTAAACTTGTCAAGTTGACCATTAACTTGTTAACCTCTCCTCTCAAGTAAAAACTGTGTCAATTAACATTATTATATGTCAATGGCTTGTTATGATCATGCGGAAACAAAATGAGACTCCTTGAGGGAAAACTGGGCTTAAAGCATGTGCGTAAAAAGTTCTCCCAGATTAGCACAGGCTAATCAGAGATGACACTTAATTAACGCCTAAACTAGATTTTCGTTGAAACACAAATCCATCAAAGCTGAAATTGTCATCCCTGATAATTGATTAACCAGTTTATACAAAGTTTTTACTACACACATGCATTAAGCCCAGTTTTCCCAGAACGAGGCCCAAAACAGTCAATGGACTGACCATCTAACAGACAGCTGAAAGTGAAAAGCAATTTAAACCCATTCTTTTCAGGGGTCATAATTATATAATTTAACACAGAATGTTAACATTCAAAGGACAAAACCAAGTATTAGTGAATTGAAACAACTTTTTTTGCCTAATTCAAAGTACCCAATAAT
>VMBQ01009686.1:5106-26524 GCA_007657795.1 Dreissena rostriformis
CGGATCAAGCGTGATAATAGGCGTATTGTTAATATATTATACTAGAAATGGCGCGGCAGAGGCCGACGCGTATCCCCACACCGAATGTTTGACCTAGGTGTGCCCCAGGGTTGGTAATGGGGCCATGCATAGTTGATATTGACTGTATTGTCATAAGAGAGGTTCAGTATCAATTTGAAGTGAATCGGTGTAGAAATGAAGAAATTATAGTAAAAGGCAATTTTGGGTGGGTGTGGTCTATGTGGGCGGGGCGCCCCAGGGTTGGTTATGGGGCCATGCATAGTTGAGATTGACCGTATTGTCATAAGAGAAGTTCAGTATCAATTTGAAGTGAATCCGTGTAGAAATTATAGTAAAAGGCAATTTTGGGTGGGTGTGGCCTATGTGGGTGGGGCTCCCCAGGGTTGGGAATGGGGCCATGCATGGTTGAGATTGACCATATTGTCATAAGAGAGGTCCAGTATCAATTTGATATGAATCGGTGTAGAAATGAAGAAGTTAATGTAAAATAACCTAAAAAATGAGTGAAAATCTCTGACCCGGCCCCACCCCAACCCCCATAACTTTTGACCAAGGGGTCAGATCAAAATTCCAAATAGTGCAGGGTCGCACATAAGCTCATAGCTACCATGTGTGAAAGTTTCAAGGTTCTAGTGCTAATAGTGTAGGAGGAGATATTGGCCAGGATGGACGGACAGATGGACGGACAGGCAGCAGAGATAACCACAATATCCCCACCTTTTTTTCAAAAAGCGTGGGGATAATGACCACTGTTAAAGTTTTCGGACGGACGGACAGACAGACAGACTGACGGACAGTTCAACTGCTATATGCCACCCTACCGGGGGCATAAAAAACAAATTTTTTGTTACAAGCCCCTGTGACCTTGACCTATGATCAGATGACCTCAAAACCAAAAGGTGTCTTCCCTTATTCCCAAGTTACCAATACACTAATTTGAATGAGCATCGATCAAAGCTTTCTAAAGATATCGGCTGGGAGATAATTTACTGTGTCAAGCTCCTTTGACCTTTGACTAGTTAACCTCAAAATTAATAGAAAAGTTTGTTTCCTCCCAATTAACCAACATAACAATTTGAATGGTTTGAAGTCTTTTTCTCTAGATATCTCGCGGAAACCAAAAGTCTACGGACAGACCAACCAATAGGTGCAATGCAATATAGCCCCGCTTCTTCAAAGGGAGGTCATCATGATCATAAAGCCCTACAAAACCTCATATGAGGAAACTTAATGAAAGATACCTATACTGAAAGTTGGCCCTTTCTGCTTCTGGATTGTTTGTAGCTAGTTCAAGGCGGCCAGGATCAATTGCACCACACAGCCCTAGACACTCTGCATACAGACGCTGGGCTCGAATGTCTGGCTCATGGCATCCCTTCAACAGCTGAGGACAGTATTGATGGCATGATCAGAGATAAGTGTTTATAAGAAAATTTAATTAAAACACAACAAATATTTCGGAAGCCTGTTAATGCACACCATAGTAGGAAGCAAGTTCACTTGATGAGAATGATTTAACATTTAAAATAAACTTAAAAGCTATAGACAAAGACCTCCTTTTTTAAATTTAAATTGGATCTAAGATGTTCAACATTAGCTTCATGCATTTAAATCTTGTACAGAATGGAAAATCCACACTTACCACAGAAATAAGTTTTGACACCAACGGGTCAGCTGTCTCATTTTCCATAACCAACTGAGCAAATGAAAGCTGAAACCAATGTGTTATCAGTGTGAAAAAGAGATATTTCTAAAACATGTTTGCCCCACTCCTCAAAATGTTTTAAAGATTTTTATCCCCAAAGTAAGAAATCAGCAAGAATTAAAAATTAATAAATTGGTAATAAAAGAAACATCTCAACGCCACAACAACAGACTTTCAACATTTGTTTTTACATAGTTGTGCAATGCTAAGCTAGGTCTTCACAAAAGCTACCAACAAACAGGAGTATTTACTTTGGGTTTGGCCTTGGACCCAAATGCAATTTCAAGCCAAGTCTGCACTCTAGCTACCAACAGACAAAATTGCAGGATAATTGCCTCATATAAACTCGAGCTATTGAGCAGAAACACTTTTTCTATTGATAGTAACAGTGACCTTGATCTTAACCCAACCGGTCCCAGATGGAATCATAAGCAAGATGGAATCATGTACGCTACACACAATTTCAGAACGATATCTCAATCCACACTCACGTTATTAAGCAGAAACCTTTTTTTCTATTTTAAGCAACCTCTACCTGACTTGCTCCAAATGAAACCCTTGCCAGGACTGCAAATAAGCAAATTCAGTGTAATACCTCCATCCAACCTCAAGTTATACACCGGAAACTATATTCTATTTTTAGTTATATAGTAACCTTGACCTGACTGGCCACAAATGAAAGCCTATACCTGCTGCTCTTTAAGCATGCTCCTCAGCTTGGAGAGGGCATGAAGTCTCACATCCAGGCTCTCATGCTGTATGCCACGCAGGGAATGATTCACATGGCTGCGGAAATCCAGCTGGCTACAAACATGATGGCCGTCAGTATTTCAGCAGATAACACATGATTTCCTTAATGAGGATACATTTTTTGACCATATTTATCAATTACAAGGACAACATTTAACCATCAAGTACCAGGTTGTACTATAACAAACTGAATTAGTGTTTATAGTCAAGTTTTTAAATGCAAATATAGATATGGAAATCATTGGCATGGTTTGCAGGTGTACCTTGAGAGGACATCAGTGTGGTTTTTTAGTATAGCATTGGCGTCAGCCAGCTCCGGGATGTCAGGCAGGAAGTACACATCATTGAAGTGGTCCTTTAGACTGGCCCTACAGACAACAATATAGCATGTGCATCATGCAAACCTAGTAACATTACTCAACTAGAAATAATCAAAAATTATAGGTGAATAATTTTGGCTCTTGTGTTATCTAACTGATCTGAATGGCATAGGAAACTGTTGTTATAGGAAGATCTTTGGGTTTTTTAATGGTAAAAAGTTGACAAAGTAGATGTGATCCCATGTCTTGCTAGAATTCCTTATTCTGTTCTCAAAGGTATTTCTGAAGACAGCCATATTATAATGGACTACATAACAACTATAATAATGTTCAATCTACTTCACTGTTCTTAGTTCGACTATTATGTAGTGGGTCTAATTTAATGACCTATTTTCCAATATAATGTAGCGGATCTACTTTATTAACCCGTTTCCCATGATCATGTTGTTCATCCACTTTACTGATCTGTTTTCCACTATGATGTAGTGGATCTTCTTAACTGACATCTTTCCCACTATAATGTAATGGATGTTTACATACTTTACTGACATGTGTTCAACAATTATGGAGTGGGTTTTCTTAACTGACCAGTTTTCAACAATTATGTAGTAGAGATACTTTAATGATCTTTTTCCACTACATTTGTACATCAAATCCATTTTACTGACCTGTTTCCACAATCATGTAGTGAACCTGCTTCACTGACCTGTTTTACACAATCATGTAGTGGACCTGCTTTACTGACCTGTTTCCACAATCATGAGGTGAACCTGCTTCACTGACCTGTTTCCACAATCATGTAGTGGACATGCTTTATTGACCTGTTTTCCACAATCATGTAGTGGACCTGCTTTACTGACCTGTTTCCACAATCATGTAGTGGACCGGCTTTACTGACCTGTTTTCGACATTCATGTAGTGGACCGGCTTTACTGACCTGTTTTACACAATCATGTAGTGGACCTGCTTCACTGACCTGTTTTCCACAATCATGTTGTGGACCTGCTTTACTGACCTGTTTCCACAATCATGTAGTGGACATGCTTTACTGACCTGTTTCCACAACCATGTAGTGGACCGGCTTAACTGACCTGTTTTCCACAATCATGTTGTGGACCTGCTTCACTGACCTGTTTCCACAACCATGTAGTGGACCTGCTTTACTGACCTGTTTTCCACAATCATGTTGTGGACCTGCTTCACTGACCTGTTTTCTACAATCATGTTGTGGACCGGCTTTATTGATCTGTTTCCACAATCATGTAGTGGACCTGCTTTACTGACCTGTTTCCACAATCATGTAGTGGACCTGCTTTACTGACCTGTTTTCCACAATCATGTAGTGGACCGGCTTAACTGACCTGTTTTCCACAATCATGTAGTGAACCTGCTTCACTGACCTGTTTCAACAATCATGTAGTGGACCTTCTTTACTGACCTATTTTCTACAATCAAGTAGTGGACCTGCTATACTGACCTGTTTTCTACTATCAATTAGTGGACCTGCTTCACCGACCTTTTTCCCACAATCATGTTGTGGACCTGCTTCACTGACCTGTTTTCCACAATCATGTAGTGGACCTTCTATACTGACATGTTTTCTACAATTAAGTAGTGGACCTGCAATACTGACCTGTTTTCTACAATCATGTAGTGGACCTGCTTTACTGACATGTTTTCCACAATCTTGTAGTGGACCTGCTTCACTGACCTGTTTTCCACAATCATGTAGTGGACCTGCTATACTGACCTGTTTTCCACAATCATGTAGTGGACCTGCTTTACTGACCTGTTTTCCACAATCATGTAGTGGATGATGGTGGCCACGTGCTTGGGGAGCTCCTGCAGGAGGGGCAGTAGTGTGGCCACAATCTGTGGAAGCATCTGGCCCAGAAATGGCAGCTCCAGGCTGACAACGGATGGATGAATAAAGAGCAGAGTTTAAAGCAACAAAGCCCCATAGAGGTTCAAAGGAATCTTGAACCTACAAAGTTTAGTGCCATTTGGATCAGAACTGCTAGGCATGTAATAATGTACAGAAAACTTCTTAAGAAATCAAGTTTTTGGGGTATTTTTTATTGATCATTTATCTTGGCCAGTAAACAAAGTGTCTTACCAAATAAAATTTAACCACCTCTACAAGGTTTATCAACCACTAACCTCAAAAACACTGCACCAGCCTGTGCCATCCCCAACTGTTAGTGAGGTCATACACAACACACCAATATGTGCACTACTCAACTGTTAGTGAGGTCACACACAACACACTTATCTTTTCACTACCCAACTGTTAGTGAGGTCACACAGAACACACCAATCTGTGCACTACCCAACTGTACGTGAAGTCACACACAACCCACCAATCTGTGCACAACCCAACTGTACGTGAAGTCACACACAACCCACCAATCTGTGCACTACCCAACTGCTAGTGAAGTCACACACAACACACCAATGTGTGCACTACCCAACTTCAAGTGAGGTCACACACAACCCACCAATCTGTGCACTACTAAACTACTAGTGAAGTCACACACAACGCACCAATCTGTGCACTACCCAACTACTAATGAGGTCACACAAAACACACCAATATGTGCACTACCCAACTGTACATGAAGTTACACACAACCCACCAATCTGTGCACTACCCAACTACTAGTGAAGTCACACACAACACACCAATCTGTGCACTACCCAACTACTAGTGAAGTCACACACAACACACCAATGTGTGCACTACCCAACTACTAGTGAGGTCACACACAACACACCAATCTTTGCACTACCCAACTGCTAGTGAGGTCATACACAACTCACCAATGTGTGCACTACCCAACTACTAGTGGAGTCACACACAACACACCAATCTGTGCAGTACCCAACTACTAGTGAGGTCACACACAACACACCAATCTTGACACTACCCAACTACTAGTGAAGTCACACACAACACACCAATCTGTGCACTACCCAACTACTAGTGGAGTCACACACAACACACCAATCTGTGCAGTACCCAACTACTAGGGAGGACACACACAACACACCAATCTTTGCACTACCCAACTACTAGTGAGGACACACACAACCCACCAATCTGTTCACTACCCAACTGCTAGTGAGGTCACACACAACACACCAATCTTTGCACTTCCCAACTACAAGTGAGGTCACACACAACACACTAATTTGTGCACTACCCAAATACTAGTGAGGTCACACACAACACACCAATATGTGCACTACCCAACTGTACATGAAGTCACACACAACCCACCAATCTGTGCACTACCAAACTACTAGTGAAGTCACACACAACACACCAATCTGTGCACTACCCAACTACTACTGAGGTCACACAAAACACCAATATGTGCACTACCCAACTGTAAATGAAGTCACACACAACCCACCAATATGTGCACTACCCAACTACTAGTGAAGTCACACAAAACACACCAATCTTTGCACTACCCAACTGCTAGTGAGGTCATACACAACTCACCAATGTGTGCACTACTCAACTACTAGTAAGGTCATACACAACACACCAATCTTTACACTACCCAACTGCTAGTGAGGTCATACACAACACACCAATCTGTGCACTACCCAACTTCTAGTGGAGTCGCACACAACACACCAATCTATGCAGTACCCAACTACTAGTGAGGTCACACAACACACCAATATTTGCACTACCCAACTACTAGTGAAGTCACACACAACACACCAATAGTTGCACTACCCAACTACTAGTGAAGTCACACACAACACACCAATCTTTGCACTACCCAACTTCTAGTGAGGACACACACAACCCACCAATCTGTTCACTACCCAACTGCTAGTGAGGTCACACACAACACACCAATCTTTGCACTTTCCAACTACAAGTGAGGTGGCACACAACACACTAATTTGTGCACTACCCAACTACTAGTGAGGTCACACACAACAAACCAATCTGTGCACTACCGAACTGCTAGTGAGGCCACACACAACACACCGATCTGTGCACTACCAATCTACTAGTGAGGTCACACACAACACACCAATCTGTGCAGTTCCTAACTACTAGTGAGGTCACACACAACACGCCAATCTGTGCACTACCCAACTGTAAGTGAGGCCACACATAACCCACCAATCTGTGCACTACCCAACTACTAGTGAGGTCATATACAACACATCAATCTGTGCACTACCCAACTTATAGTGAGGTCACACACAACAAACCAATCTGTGCAGTACCCCACTGCTAGTGAGGTCACACACAACACACCAATCTGTGCACTAACCAACTTCTAGTGAGGTCACACACAACACACCAATCTGTGCACTTCCCAACTACAAGTGAGGTCATAAAAACACACCAATCTGTGAACTACCCAACTACTAGTGAGGTCACACACAACACACCAATCTGTGCACTACCCAACTACTATTGAGGTCACACACCACACACCAATCTGTGTACTACCCAACTACAAGTGAGGTCATAAAAAACAAACCAATCTATGCACTACCCAACTACTAGTGAGGTCACACACAACAAACAAATCTATGCACTACCCAACTACAAGTGAGCTCATACAAAACACACCAATCTATGCACTACCAACTACTAGTGAGGTCACACACAACACACCAATCTGTGCACTACCCAACTACACACACGTCAGGTCACACACAACACACCAATCTGTGCACTACCCAACTACTAGTGAGGTCACACACAACACACCAATCTATGCACTACCAAACTACTAGTGAGGTCACACACAACACACCAATCTGTGCACTACCCAACTTCTAGTGAGGTCACACACAACACACCAATATGTGCACTACCCAACTACTAGTGAGGTTACACACAACACACCAATATGTGCACTACCCAACTACAAGTGAGGTCATACACAACTCACCAATGTGTGCACTACCCAACTTCTAGTGGAGTCACACACAACACACCAATCTATGCACTACCCAACTACAAGTGAGGTCATACACAACTCACCAATGTGTGCACTACCCAACTTCTAGTGGAGTCACACACAACACACCAATCTATGCACTACCCAACTACAAGTGAGGTCATACACAACACACCAATCTGTGCACTACCCAACTACTAGTGAGGTCATACACAACACACCAATCTGTGCACTACCCAACTACTAGTAAGGTCACACACAACACACCAATCTGTGCACTACCCAACTACAAGTGAGGTCATACACAACTCACCAATGTGTGCACTACCCAACTACTAGTGGAGTCACACACAACACATCAATCTGTGCACTACCCAACTACTAGTGAGGTCACACACAACACACCAATCTGTGCACTACCCAACTACTAGTGAGGTCACACACAACACACCAATCTGTGCACTACCCAACTACTAGTGAGGTCACACACAACACACCAATCTGTGCACTACCCAACTACTAGTGAGGTCACACACAACACACCAATCTGTGCACTACCCAACTACTAGTGAGGTCACACACAACACACCAATCTGTGCACTACCCAACTACTAGTGAGGTCACACACAACACACCAATCTGTGCACTACCCAACTACTAGTGAGGTCACACACAACACACCAATCTGTGCACTACCCAACTACTAGTGAGGTCACACACAACACACCAATCTGTGCACTACCCAACTACTAGTGAGGTCACACACAACACACCAATCTGTGCACTACCCAACTACTAGTGAGGTCACACACAACACACCAATCTGTGCACTACCCAACTACTAGTGAGGTCACACACAACACACCAATCTGTGCACTACCCAACTACTAGTGAGGTCACACACAACACACCAATCTGTGCACTACCCAACTACTAGTGAGGTCACACACAACACACCAATCTGTGCACTACCCAACTACTAGTGAGGTCACACACAACACACCAATCTGTGCACTACCCAACTACTAGTGAGGTCACACACAACACACCAATCTGTGCACTACCCAACTACTAGTGAGGTCACACACAACACACCAATCTATGCACTACCCAACTACTAGTGAGGTCACACACAACACACCAATCTTTGCACTTCCCAACTACAAGTGAGGTCACACACAACACACTAATTTGTGCACTACCCAACTACTAGTGAGGTCACACACAACCGACCAATCTATGCACTACCCAACTTCTAGTGAGGTCATACACAACACACCAATCTGTGCACTACCCAACTACTAGTAAGGTCACACACAACACACCAATCTGTGCACTACCCAACTACAAGTGAGGTCATACACGACACACCAATCTGTGCACTACCCAACTAATAGTGAGGTCATACACAACACACCAATCTGTGCACTACCCAACTACAAGTGAGGTCACGCACAACACACCAATCTGTGCACTACCCAACTACTAGTGAGGTCATACACAACACACCATTCTGTGCACTACCCAACTACTAGTGAGGTCGCACACAACACACTAATTTGTGCACTACCCAACTACTAGTGAGATCACACACAACACACCAATCTGTGCACTACCCAACTTCTAGTGAGGTCACACACACACCACACCAATCTGTGCATTACCAACTACAAGTGAGGTCACACACAACACACCAATCTGTGTTTGGGTCTAAAGATCCTGTCCGCGTTATATCCGGCGCGCGATATAACTTGTCAGGTCAATCATGCACATATATATATATATATATGTGTATGCATTAGCATATTTGACAATCTCAAAAAAACTTTATTTACCTACCTTATTTAATTATGTGTTATATCCATATGTTATACATTGGTTTAACACAAAACATTATTCCATGTAAGTATTTTCAAATGCGTATAATTAAATTTGTAATCCGAAAAGCACTGCCAAGTTTTATTGTTCAAGAAAGCATGCACAAATTAAATCCCATGTAAAATATCACGTCATTCTTCCTCATGGAAAGCATGGGCTTTAATATTTGATTGTTTAATAAAAACTTCGTAGCGCATCATCAGCTGCATGGGAGCAAATTCACTCTTTAAATTTTGTTAAAAAATGTGTAGTGCATTTTGACAAACTGTGGAGTCTTTTCCTCTATAAACAATTGAGTGCAAGACAACTCACATTAATTTTGGATAAAAAATTGGTAGTGCAAAAGAACTGGGTGGTCTGTAACATTTACAGCTATTGTTTACACCTTCATGTTTATGGACTGTGTGTATCGGCAAATTCAATAGAGAAAGGTGACACGCGAAATGACCTGTGATGTTTGGCAAGTAGGGTTATTGTTTGTCACAGTACACAGGCGTGTACAATGAAGGAAAACAATCTGGACCAAACTGGATTTTATGGATGTCGGATTAAACAGAAAATTTAAGTGGGTGAAAAAGAGTGAAATACTAGCTAGAACCGATTTTTATCTCAGTAAGTAAATTCTCAGATTAAAACTTGTCATTTAGTGATCATGCTCGTTGGATTTTTGGGAGCCATGGCCGATTCGCGATATATTGGAAATCGCGATATATCAAATCGTGATGTATTGGAGCTGTTGTGTACTAGTGAGGTCACACACAACACACCAATCTGTGGACTACCGACTACTAGGGAGGTCACACACAAAACATCTGCACACTACCAAACTGCTAGTTAGGTCATGCACTAATCTTACCTTCGTACAAAGCAATTCCATGCTCTACATGAAATTTCCTTGAAGACACTGTCATTGATTTCAAGGCCAATACGCAAGGTGCTCATCACCTTGTGGCGGATACCACTGATGACCTTTGATCCCATAAGCCGCAGAATTGAGATTAGGCTGTCCAGTACCTGACAAAGGCAGAGCATTGCACAGGTATATTAACATGGGACGGGTTGAAGTTATTTGTTTGTATGAATTAGAAATTTACATATGAGAAATCATTCATGTTTTAACACCATTATTTTACCAAATTAAAATCATGCAATTAGTCAGTAAAAGCAAATGTAGCCAATCAGAATTATCACAATGTATCTTACTAATGTCGAAGATGCAAATATTATTCATGGTTGTATTACAAGGAAAACAAGAAAAAGCATGTGATAAATAATCATGTGTTACACCAGTACACAACAATTATTAATAGACAAAATTACAGAAAATTAACCCTGGAATTATAAATGTTCACATTTTTGCGCTCATGGGATAATTTTTAAACACAACCGACTTTTTTGTTTTGTATTTTTTAATATGATAACAAATATATAATCATGATTTGTGATTTTGTGATTTGTGTACAAGAAATGTGTACCCCAAAAATTCAAGTGAATCTACAGTATTTCAATGCAGTATCCAATGGCTTACAGGTCTCTTTTCCTCTATGGGTAGACTGGAGTTGAGCAGCTGTGAGTCAAAGTGTGCAAGGACCCCCAGTATGCGCGGCTGCAGGTAGGCTGCCATCTCCTCACTTGTTGAGATGGGGCCACTCTTGAACGCCTCATCATACATCGACAGCATCTTCAGGCCGTTGAACACCTGCAGCATATTGAGGTGAGATCACTAATGGATTATTTTACCATGCCTTCTCATGTATCCAAAATTAACACCAGTAATATAAAATTATATTATTCAGGACATCTTCAAACAAGTGATGTGTTTGTGAAACACTATGTCCCTTTTTGAGATATTTTGCCCCATATATTTGACCTTTGACCTTGAAGGATGACCTTGACCTTTCACCACTTTAAATGTGCAGCTCCATGAGATACACATGCATGCCAAATATCAAGTTGCTATCTTCAATATTGCAAAAGTTATGGCCAATGTTAAAGTTTGTGCAAACAAACCAACAAACAAACCAACAAACAGACAGGGCAAAAACAATATGTCCCCCAGTATAGACTGGGGGACATAAAAAATGTCCAGTATTTATGCTTGGCTAAACACACTGTAAATTATAGCTTATCAATTGGTGATTGGCTTAACATGCTGTCAATTATAGTCAATCAAATGGGGATTGGCTTAACATGCTGTCAATTATAGCCAATCACTCGGTAATTGGCTAAACACACTGTCAATTATATCCTACCAATTGGTGATTGGCTAAACACACTGTCAATTATAGACTATCAATTGGTGATTGCCTAAACACAATGTCAATTATTATATCCTATCAATCGGTGATTGGCTAAACACACTGTCAATTTTAGACTATCAATTGGTGATTGCCTAAACACAATGTCAATTATTATATCCTATCAATTGGTGATTGGCTAAACACACTGTCAATTATAGACTATCAATTGGTGATTTGCTAAACACACTGTCAATTATAGACTATCAATTGGTGATTGGCTAAACACACTCTCAATAATAGACTATCAATTGGTGATTGGCTAAACACACTGTCAATGATAGACTATCAATCGGTGATTGGCTAAACACACTGTCAATTATAGACTATCAATTGGTGATTGGCTAAACACAGTCAATTATAGACTATCAATTGGTGATTGGCTAAACACACTATAAATTATAGACTGTCAATTGGTGATTGATGAGTGGAATGATTAGGTGATTAATAACAAGGGTAGGAATCAAGATGTTGCCTCACCATTCCACAGTAGTTATCACTGGATATGAATGATTGAGCCTGTTGACTTAAGTGCATGGTATGGTTTAGCCACTGCAATTTACCTGAGCATAGCTGGTACTCAGATGCAGTAGCAGCTCATTGTGCACCTGCTGGAAGTTGATACGCAGGAGGTTAGGCAGATCAAACCCCGTCTCCTTCTGCAAAATAGAGACATGTTACACGTTAATAGTCTTGGCCATTGACATTCAACAACTACCACTAACTTCTCTCAAAGGAAATATTCAACTGACAACATAGTGTCTGTTCTTCTTAATGATCAAGAGTTGCAAAATTTAAAATCATTAAAAGTGTTTTGCTACTTATCATTGTATAAACTGTAAATCAAATGATGATTTTTTTGTATATTGTTAATGATCCAAATTTTTGTTCACCAAATGTCTACCATGATTTTACAATAACAATTTGTTAAGATAGGTAAGAAGATCAACCATTTGTAAACTGCCCCAATCTTAAGGCATGTGGAATACATCTTGATATGGAATGGGAAGCACATTTTTGTTTGACTTTTGACCTTTAAGTGCGACCTTTACCTTTGAGATAGGTAGATGGGTATTTCACGTGATATGTTGTCTTATTATGGTCAACATTTATGCATAATTATTTTTAAATAAATAAATATATGGCAAAGTTATGGCTGAGACAGGAATTTCAGACGAACATCCAGACACTCGTACAGATGGACTTTGTGACTCTGATATGCCGCCTTCTTTGAAGGTGGGCATAAACATCAAATGATATGAGATTTTGAGTATTTCACACTGGATCAATGAGTGCTTAAATATGTGAACATGCAACCAATGGGAAAGACGAAAAAATCTTGTCGGACACGAGGTCCGATTACTTTTAAAATTTGTCGGACCTCGCCAGATTTTATCGGACCTCGTTTTTCTTTACCAAAGAATAGAAAATACCTTTTGTAGAGTTTATTTTTATTATTATGACGTATAATTATGACGTTCACAATGTTTAACAATTCTAAATACAATAAAATAACAACCTAATGAAAACCCGTTCTATGAAGACATTTGGAAAAACTTGATCTAAAGTAAAGGAAGTCAAGATGGCGACGTTTTTTTTTTGTCGGACACGAGGTCCGACAATTTGGGAAATATTATCGGACTTCGTTAAATTTTATCGGATTTGTCCGAGGTCCGATGTCTTTCCCATTGGTTGGAACATGCCCTTGAAGTATATACTTATGACCGGGCGGTACATTAATATTCGAATAAGGAACTGGACAGAAATTAACCATAGCAAGACATGTGTCCAAAGGACACAGATGTTTTTGGGCACAGTTGCTCCTACATTCCACTTTTGTTTTCAAATTCGACCTTTGACCTCTAGTGTGACCTTGACCTTGAGGAGAAAGACATGTTTTATTCATGACATGTTGTCTTATGATGATTTACATTTATGCACAGATATGTTTAAATCCATAAATATAGGGCTAAGTTACGGCTGAGATGACAATGCTCACAAGTGACCTTTGAAACATAAAAAAGATAAAGACCTTAAAGGAAGGAAGACAGGTGTTACACACAACACTTAATCTTATCATGGTTGATTTCTGTGCAAAGATATTTTAAAGTCCATCAATATAACAAAAATATGACTTAGACTAAATGTGACCATGGCCTTTGAGGTAGGGAGACAGGATTTAAATTAATAACATTGTTAGGATGGTTTATATTTATGCTAAGTTATTTTAGAATCTATCATTTTATGGCAAAGTTATGGCAGAGACAGGAATTTTCAGACAGACATCCATCCTGACAGCAGAACTGACAGACAGACACACATACACACAGATCCGCAAACAATAGTGAGACTGCTATATGCCACTTTCTTCAAAGGGGGGCATACACATTTTACAAGTGCAAATGAACTTTCATGACCTTTGAACTTGACCTTTCACCTAAAAACAAAGAATTCTAATCAAACTCATTAAGTCATTATAAACTGAATAATGTAATATCTATATATGCATTAAAAGTTACAGAATGTATAATAAAGATAATGATATATGACCTTGAAAAGTGTTCTTGACCTTCTACAAAGTTTAATGCAAAATTAAATAGTATCTGTTCCTTTCCTGGACAGCTAGCACTGTCTTATCAAGGTGTAAGGTAGAGTGTTGAATACAAACACTTAATTCCCACTGGGTCTTTGTTTTTTATTTTTTATTAATTTGTTGAATACAGTTTTATATTAATATTTTGTAATAGATAACAATGTTATAAAATGATTTCAAGTACACTATTATTTGAATATTTGGAATGTGCAAGGCGCTGTAGCGAGGCGTACGTATTTCTACCTGAAGGTACTGTATGGCAGTCTGTAAGTCGGTCATGTCTGGCTTGGTTCTCACCAGGTATGAGAACACATACTTTGTGTTGTTAATCAGCAACTTGCTTCGACTCTGAAACAATGTTTTCTCACATAATCTTGTTTCTNTTCCAAATATCAAGTTGCTATCTTCAATATTGCAAAAGTTATGGCCAATGTTAAAGTTTTTGGAAGAGGTGGACGGGTGACGACGAGGTGGCTATGACAATAGCTTGGGTTTTCTTCGAAAACAGCCGAGCTAAAAAGTGTGACGGAAGGAAGTAAGGAAGGACAAAGTGGCAACTATATGCTCCACGAAAATGTTCGGGCAGCATAAAAAGCTTACATAGTAGAAGGTAAACAAGAGATGTGTTGGTCAGAAACACAATGCCCTATTTTGAGCGATTTTGAATCATATATTTGACCTTTGACCTTTCACCACTCAAATTGTGCAGCTCCATGAGATGCACATGCATGCCTAATATGAAGTTGCTATGTTCAATATTGCAAAAGTTATGACCAAACTTTAACCAAGGTTAAAGTTTTGGACAGAGAATGACAGACAGACAGGCCAAAACAGGTTAACAGAATGAACACTATACTAACCTTTAGACATTTACGTTTTCTATGTGACAGAGAAGAAAAAGTTAAGCGTTCTACTATAAATGGTTTACATCCCATTGTATTTGTACATCAGAGACCTACTACTTACTGCAATCTCCAGTTGTGTTGCTACCATTTTGATGAGATTGGAGGCAGCAGCAGAACGCTTGCTTACCAGGTACGGCACAACATACTTCTCAGTTCCCTAGCAAAAAGATCTCATTGAAGACAAAATTTGCATAACAAAGATACTTTTCATCAATTTTCAAGCCTCTGAATAACTATTTCATGCTATTTACTGCCTAGATATAAGGTAGCGCACCATAATGATTTCCCACAATTTCTTTGAAGATTGAAGAGCCTTTTTACCTGTTTACTTATGGATATCTACCGGTAATTTAAGCAAGCACTTATGTTAAGTTGCCGTGGCCGAGTGGTTATGGCGATAGACTAGAAATCTTTTGGGATCTTCCCGCGCAGGTTCAAATCGTGCCGACATCGCATACTTTTTGCGATGCATTTTATTTCTTTTCTTACGTAATTTGATTTAATATAGCATATAAGTTATGTTTATTGTTAAATATGTTGCAATTTTTATGAACATTCTTCAATTTTTAAAATAAAAACAACGTTATGGCTAAATTGGGTGATTTACTGCTGAAAATACGAATCATGCATGTTGCATTTTTATTTCAAAAAGTAAACGGTAAATCTGTCTATTTCTTGGTATTTATGCTGTATATAGTGTTTCTATAAAAACTAAGTTAAAACAAGGGCTGTTTGTAAAACATGCCTGCCCCCCATATGGGCTGTCAGTTGTAGTGGCAGCCATTGTGTGAATACGTTTTTTGTCACTGTGAACTTGACCTTTGACGTGTGGTGGTGGTGGTGGTATCCGGAAACCATTTTACTGTGTCGAGTCAACGTGACCTTGACCTTTGACCTAGTGACCTGAAAAATCAATAGGGGTCATCTGCCGATCATGACCAATGTCCCTATCAAGTTTCGTGATCCCAGGCCTAAGCGTTCTTGAGTTATCATCCGGAAACCATTTTACTGCTTCAGGTCACTGTGACCTTGACCTTTGACCTAGTGACCTGAAAATCAATAGGGGTCATCTGCCGGTCATGACCAATGTCCTTATGAAGTTTCGTGATCCCAGGCCTAAGCGTTCTTGAGTTATCATCCGGAAACCATCTGGTGGACAGACCGACGGACAGACCGACATGTGCAAAACAATATACCCCCTCTTCTTCGAAGGGGGGCATGAATATTACTTAAATGATACTATTTAGAATTTTATGACACTTTGTTTTTAACCAACCCAATTTCTACTTGGCTGAAGCCACTTACATTTCATGGCCCTTTTCCATAGATAACAAGTTATAACAAGAGCACCGTCGAGCGGATGCCAACGCTCGGCTGTGTGTGCTTGGATTTTTTATTTTTTTTTACCTTTGACCTTGAAGGTCATCATTGACCTTGACCTCTTCACCACTCAAAATGTGCAGGTCGATGAGATACACATGAAAAACAAAAAAAGTTTTTTTGACCTTTCACCACTCAAAATGTGCAGCTCCATGAGATACACATGCATGCCAAATATCAAGTTGCTATCTTCAATAATGCAAAAGTTATGGCCAATGTTAAAGTTTTTGGACGACGACGCCTACCACGACGCCTACGACGCGGCAGATGACAGGGCTATGACTATACCTCGGGTTTTCTTTGAAAACAGCCGAGCTAAAAAACAAGACTTTTGCCAAGCAATGATGTCCCCATTGTCTGATTTTTTTTAATTTTTTTTTTATATATATTTGTTGCCATAGTAAACAGAATTGTTGATGTAGGAACAAAATGAAATGACGTGCATAATGTCCATATTGCCATCTGTCCATGTTTCAAGTTTCATGAAAAAATATGAAGAACTTTTAAAGTTATCGCAGGATCCAGAAAATTGTGACAGACTGACTGACACACAGACAGACAGACAGAGCGCAAACCATAAGTCCCCTCCTGTGAAACTGGTAGGGGACAATAAATGTCTGTAAAAGAATACTTATTTCATCTTGTTTAAACTTTAAACACTTTTATTGCAGTAAAGGTGTTTAATGTTTAAACAAGATGAAATAAGTATTCTTATACCAACTGCATGCCCATATTTGGGAATCTAGATGAATTATGGAACTTTCATATACCCCAGGGGTGCAAATAAACTGGACAAAAGCCCAGCGTGGGGTGTTTTTGAAAAAATCAGTATATATTTTTTAAAGCATGGAAAGCCTACCTAAAAATTTGCATGTAGTTCAGTGAAATGATGCTGATTTAGAAAAAAATACATTAGATTATATTTGGAAAGGTGCCAATTACGGGTGCGCTACCTTAATCTTTATTTTATGACACCTTGACCTTTAAGCTCTGGACACATGTACTTTGCAATACCTTAATTGCCAATATGGTGTACTTTTTGGTCAAGTAAATTTTAATATTTCCAACAAATGAAGCATGTTCTGTCCAGACCAGATCAAATGGACTCATGCACATGAACCAAAAGAGTTCCCTAGAGATCATGCAGAACTGAATTTTAAGTAACATGCCTCTGTGACATTGGGCTTTGACATAACATCGGAAGGCATCTTCCTTTCTTTAAAAGCAACTAGCACATCCATTAACACAATCATAGATCAAATTAATCTCTAGATACTGGTATAATTCATGACACAATACCTGCAATCTTGACCTGTTGATCCCAAAAAACAAAAAGAGGACCACCTTTTCTGCCATTACTCACAGGAGCACAGATACAATATATCTGTGTACTCACTGGCGCACAGATAACATATCTCTGTGTACTCACTGGAGCGCAGATACAATATCTCTGTGTACTCACAGGAGCACAGATACAATATATCTGTGTACTCACTGGCGCACAAATAACATATCTCTGTGTACTCACTGGAGCACAGATACAATATCTCTGTGTACTCACTGAAGCACAGATACAATATCTCTGTGTACTCACTGGCGCACAAATAACATATCTCTGTGTAATCACTGGAGCACAGATACAATATCTCTGTGTACTCACTGGTGCACAGATACAATATCTCTGTGTACTTACTGGAGCACAGATACAATATCTCTGTGTACTCACTGGAGCACAGATACAATATCTCTGTGTACTTACTGGAGCACAGATACAATATCTATGACTGTGTACTCACTGAGAGGAATGCCTTTATGTTTTGAAAGCCCAGGACACTGGCAACCTCTGACAGTATCTCCTCTGCTGACTTGCCAATGCCGCCACTCTGGGCATCGTGCATGGCATCTACCAGGAACTTGCACACATCACGCCGGCAACGCATGAACAGGTTCTGGGTTTTAGTCTTCTTGTGATCCGCAATATCCTTTAACTGCAAAATACCAGTAACCAAATGACAGAACTCAATACAAGTAATCAATTGGCAGCAGGCAGGGAAATATTATTGCAACTCTAATGGCAAATCATATTGTATGATAGGTGCTCAAATGTCTCACTGGGGAAGAGGACAATGACAACGAGCAATCCTGGTATAGGGTTAGGGTTAAGGCTAACCCTAACCCTCGCATGCGCATTACAATACCAGGCCTCGCTTGTTGTCATTGTTCTCTTCCCGTCTTACTGTTGCCTAACGTTGAATGTTTTAAAATCAGCCAAAGAAATAAGCATTTCAATAGTATTCAAGGAATAAACAATTGATGTGTTTGTCAAACACTATGCCCCCTTTTGAGCGATTTTGACCCATATATTTGACCTTTAACCTTGAAGGATGACCTTGATCTTTCACCACTCAAAATGTGCAGCTCCATGAGATACACATGCATGCCAAATATCAAGTTGCTATCTTCAATATTGCAAAAGTTATGACAAAGGTTAAAGTTTTGGAACAGATAGACAGACACACACATACAATGACAGACAGACAGACAGGCCAAAAACAATATACCCCCTCTTCTTCAAAAAAGGGGGCATAAAAAGCAAGAAAAACACTGCAATCTATTATAAGAGATAACCATATAAATGACACTTTTAGATATCTTAATGGCACTATCCAACAATATACACGGAGAAGGTTACAGCGGGCTAGACTTGATTTTTTCCTTACTTCTAATAGTTTGACATCTAAAATTAGAAAATCTACTGTTGATTCATGTTATAAAATCAGATCATTCCATTCTTGACCTAGAAATAGGATTTCAGGAGATAGCGCATGGAAAAGGATTATGGAAATTCAATGATTCACTATAAAAGGATATTGACTATTTAAACTGCATTTAAACTTTGATTGATAGTGTTAAACGACAGTATTGTAATCCAAGCTACAACATAGAAAACATTCACAAAAACAACATACAGTTTGTCATCAACGACCAGTTATTCCTAGAAACACTACTTGATAGTCTTCAAAAATCATAAACTGAAACTAATTTAGACCAACTACTTGAACTACAAAATGAATAAGAAACCGTCGGAGACTGGTGATGCTCCCCAAAGTTTTTTTTTGTCACAATATTGGACTATATATTCAGATAAAAGGAAACCTCATGAGGGGCATAACTTTGGACAAAACAAGGGCTGTTTGTAAAACATGCATGCCCCCCATATGGGCTGTCAGTTGTAGTGGCAGCCATTGTGTTAATACATTGGTGGTGGTGGTGGTGTCTGGAAACCATTTTACTGTGTCGAGTCACCTTTACCTTGACCTTTGACCTAGTGACCTGATAATTGATAGGGGTCATCTGCCGGTGATGACCAATGTCCCTATGAAGTTTCATGATCCCAGGCCTAAGCATTCTTGAGTTATCATCCGGAAACCATTTTACTGCTTCAGGTCACTGTGACCTTGACCTTTAACCTAGTGACCTATAAATCAATAGGGGTCACCTGCCGGTCATGACCAATGTCCCTATGAAGTTTCCTGATCCCAGGCCTAAGAGTTCTTGAGTTATCATCCGGAAACCATTTTACTGCTTCAGGTCACTGTGATCTTGACCTTTGACCTAGTGACCTGAAAATCAAAAGGGGTCATCTGCCGGTCATGACCAATGTCCCTATGAAGTTTCATGATCCCAGGCATAAGGGTTCTTCAGTTATCATCCCAAAACCATTTTCCTATTTCCAGTCAACCATTTTACTGCTTCAGGTCACTGTGACCTTGACCTTTGACCTAAAAATCAATAGGGGTCATCTGCCGGTCATGACCAATGCCCCTATGAAGTTTCATGATCCCAGGCGTAAACGTTCTTGAGTTATAATCCGGAAACCATTTTCCTATTTCCAGTCACTGTGACCTTGACATGTGACCTTTGACCTAGTGACCTCAAAATCAATAGGGTCATCTGCCAGTCATGATCAATGTACCTATGAAGTTTCATGATCCTAGGCCTAAGCGTTCTTGAGTTATCATCCGGAAACTATCTGGTGGACAGACCGACACACAGACATACCGACATGTGCAAAGCAATATACCCCCTCTTCTTTGAAGGGGGGCATAATAATACGATGGATGGTTTTGCAACTTAAAAGAACAGCAGATTTTATATTTTGTTTTCATGGATGTATGAAGATAAATTTCAAAGGGCCATAACTCTCTAAATAAATCATCTAACCAGAACCCACTAATAATATGCGCATCTCCTCAAGGTAGTTAAGCTTCCCATAAAGCTTCATTGAATTCCAGTCAGTAGTTGGGGAGAAATAGCCCGGACAAGAATTGCACTATATGTACAGTTTATAGAAAATTTCAAAGGGCCATAACTCTGTGAAAAATCATCTGACCAGAACTGGCTGATAATATGCACATCTCCTCTTGGTAGTGAAGCTTCCCATAAAGTTTCATTGAATTCCGGTCATTAGTTGCTGAGAAATAGCCCGGACAAAAATTGTGCACGGACGGACACACGGACACACGGACACACGGATGGACGGACGGACAGACGAAGCGGCGACTATATGCTCCCCCCAAAAATTTTTTTGGGGGAGCATAAAAAGTGTATTTAGCAGAAACCAGT
>VMBQ01009687.1:0-30035 GCA_007657795.1 Dreissena rostriformis
TAATATACAGTTTCAGGATATGTTCTACCATCATCGCTCTTTATCTTTATTCCGATATCATATTTCTTATTCGGGATGTGTCTTTCTCTTCATGTCTGCCTTGAACTCATTGGGGCCTTATTTAATTTCTCTGTTCGAATGTTTACCATGTGGAATACAAAATTATACGGTATACATAGTGTCTGACATACTTGTGTAGGATCTTAGTGGAACCAGCAGTTCTAAGCGATCTTAGTAATTTTCTTCTTAGAAGTACATCTAGATCCAATCTGCACTAGGTGTACAGTTTTATCCACTATAGTATTTTCAGCATTTTACAATACAATTGTTTTTAATGAATACACGGCATATACACAATCAATGAAACATATTCAAAGCTGAAAAAAACATTTATAATGAATTATATACATTACGTCCATTCTTAACTGTGTATTCGGTTCATTATGAAAAAAAAAACAGGTTCTTATTCTCGTCAACGCATGAATCATTTTGCTATTATAAACATAGAAGTGTACCTGGCCAGTGGTTTTAAACCCAAGTTTCATGGTAAACTAGAGAACTTCAGTATATCCATGAGGATGAGTATATCCATACGTTACATATGATAAAAGAAACTGCTAACAGTAAAAGCATTATACTATTTGTGCTCGTTGTAAATCCGTGTTCCCTGCGCAACATGCGCGCGCATATTTTACGGTGAATAAGTATTCACACGCTTTTAAAATATATTATGGAAACCAGATATAAAAGTAAAAAAAAATATATTTATTTTGGTTAACGCGTACTATAACAGTAAAACAATCTAGCATAGATCAAATAAATGTAGTAATACAGGAAGAGTTACCCGTGAGAGCCCATAGGAAGACCTTTCCGCTTATACTGTATACATTTTGCTTACATAAAAATGTGTTTATAAGTATTAAACAAGTATGAAGGTATAAGTATCGCTTTTAAAGAGCTCTGCAAATTATGTATTAGGGAGGGAGGGAGGGAGAGAGAGAGGGAGAGGGAGATGGAGAGGGAGAGGGAGAGAGAGAGGGAGAGAGAGAGCGAGAGAGTGAGAAAGGAAGAGAGAGGGAGAGAGAGAATAATCAAATTGTTTACCTGTGAGATAAAACAAACAGAACTGTCCTTACACTATAACTGTAATCGCATTATGACAGTCTGATAATTAAACCAAACCTTACACCTAAAATATTGATTTATTGACAATACCTATTGACAAGTCTTAAAGCGTCTTATCTACGGATAATAATGCATTAATTTTATGAAATAAGATTGCTTAAAAATGTAATAAATCCTTGTTTTGCATAAAGGTTACCCTTGAAAAACAAAATATTATATTTATTTTTTTGCAACAAAAAGTTGTCATCGAGACATTTTTTTCAAGGATAGCTGGAAAGTCTGTAGATGAAGTTTAAGTAAAATCATTACAAAAGAAATATTTATGAAATTACACTATACGCATAAGCATAATTTATAAACGGGACTGAAGATTTGTAAACCACTTGTGTAGTAATTGAATATTGAAGGCGCGAGTTTGCATACAATGGAAGCGGGTAGCGTCAAAAACGGCATAGTTAAGAGTTGCAGCAATCTATTTGAATTAGAAAGTACATTCCTGCGTACAAAGGTGAATCATTCATTTCTCAAATGCGTGTTTAATTTACGAGAATTTGCCTATTTAAGTGAGAGGTAAGGTCGTCTCGTTATTAGAGGTCTAAAACAAGACCGTATTTCTCAAATATATCGTGAATAAAATTCTTTTTAACAAGTTGAATAAATCTGACAATTAAGTAGCCTTGGTTCAAATATAATTACAGAAGCTTTTGAATATAGTTCTTCTATAAGGAAAGATGTTTTGAAATGACATGTCAAATTCGATTGCTCTGACCATTGTATATCTGCGATGGCATCAAATAATGAGAAATGGAAAGACGGCTTTTATCGATACCTTAAACATGAAAATTTCTTTAAATTAATAAGAACTTATGGATAGTTAAGAAAGATGAAACTTCAAAACCTCTGAGGTTTATAACTTGATTTTATTTGTAATCTTAAGCCGACTTTTCACACAAACCCCTTCCCCCTCTCAAAGCACTGGCGTATTAGTCGTCCGCTGGTCGTCCGTTGACATTTTGCACAGTAAGCATCCATAAATATTATTTTAGTGTGGTGGTGTTGAAATAAGTACAATTATTCTTTTTTTCCAACTACAAGGATGTTTAAAGTATTTATTTTATAAATTACTCCCTTATAAAACCCTCGCGTGCGTATAAGATAATCTATATAAACGCAAGTTAAATGAATAATTTATAGCTGTGATCGCTTTAAGAAATTGCTGCGCTTGCATATCGGCATGGGACAATATATTCCATTGAAATGTTTCACGGTGTGTAACATGAGTTGCTAGCCACAAGTCGAACAAAAAGTTTAATTCAATGGGTTTTAATGTTTAAAGTTATGAGTAAGGCCACAACGAATAGATCGGTTGTTTGATGTATTTTGTCACACGGAGCGAGGGATTGAAATTTGTTTGTCCATATAATAAGTATCGGAGGCGAGCGAGAGGCACAAAGAACAATAAACATTTTCTACATATTGATCAACCATTACATACATATTCAAAGATTTATAAATGATCCCTTAATGCAGTCATCTGACCCAGTTTTTGTCTTTACATTGTGTAATTTATTGTTAAAAACAACATGCAAATTGTTCCAATGTGTACATTTTTCTGCCACTTAAGCATGAACAATTTATGGAGGAGAACATATTGTTTACCAGTAAGGTTATTCTGTCAATTTTAATAACTAAAAGCCTATCGTGAATAATGTGTGCCAATATATGCACCATACTAAATAAAATTCCGATGGATTTCGAAACAAATCTGTAAATAACTAGCTATTTAATTTTTCTATTCTTAATGATTTTGTATTAATTCGAATAAGACACGACCAGAAAGTTAAATGTTGCCATTTCTTTACAATTAACCGTTTAACGAATATAATATATGATAAACTATGTGGGAGTGTTCTCGACAGCTTTCCAAAACACCAAGTACTTGTTCTAACAATAACACAGACTCACAAGTGTCTGTATAAGCCATAAGTATATGGCTTTCGATGCAATCCAGCTAAAATAAATGGTTCAAACTAAATTAAACACGGCCTTCATTCTCGTTTCACGGTCTATCATTATGTATCCCTGCACAATGTTTAAACGCTATTACTGCAGACAAAAACACCTTTAAGATCGTGAAAAATATATATATATCATCATCGTCGTTAAATACTTACATACAATAAATTTATATAATTTAATCAAAACGGTTAAATCATCCCTAAATAAACAAATGTCAAAATGTAGAATCTTAACATTTATTTAAGCTTAGATCATTTCAACTTAGATGAAGAGAACCATATTTATAATGGTATTTTAGTAACGGACATTGCCCTATGGAGATACCGTTCAGCTTTTTGTTACCATGACGCCACTAATTCTACACCAGGTAATTCATTCAATTTATTTATTGATTGTGAAGAAAGGACACATCGGTGGCAGAATTATTGTAATATGTTCAACCTCTAACCCAACAGGACTGTTTTCCTCATGGTATCAATGTCATTGTAATATCAACTCTCCAGAAATACATTTACATACGGTTTCAGTCTTCGTCCGACAGCCGAAGGTACATGTTTAAAATTGTTCCTGAAATAATGATAACATTTCAACATAATGCAGTATTTAACTTGACGCAAAGGGTGTTTTCATACAATCGTTAAAACAACTTAATTATATAAAATGGAAGCACGATCAGTGAATATCAGTGATTTAAATGTAAGCGAATACTGATTGTTTTACTTGAACATGTTCTTTACATTAGCGGGATCATATTCGTTCAATAGGACGTGAGGCGAGATGTCGTACCTCTGCTATATTGTCGATATTACCAAACTCAAAGGTATTGTACATGTGTACATGACATTTAACGAACAAAAGGTATGTGCACATTAATTCAAGTGATACTATCGAATAACATATCTTTTAAGTTCGTCGAAATACTGCTATTACCATTATAAATGTTTGAGGATCCACTGTTTATAATTATAATTGTATTTGTATGCTACATTAACAACATAAAGACACGCATACATAAAGCTATTCATTACATTCGATTGCATTCTGTAATATATTTGAACAATATCCGATAGGTTAAATGTAAAGGCTCGCTAAACGATTCAATACATTTAGTTATAAACTGTCAGTCTTTGAAAAGCTTCAATGAACCGTATTTTCAAACCTTGAGGATTCATTAATGCCTATGTTTAAAGTATTAAATTATGTCTTTACAATTTGTAATCGGTGAACGAAAAGCCTTTAAAATTGTATAGTATTATTCTTTTGTCAGAAGAAATACCACTGTTTAAGATAAAAGTTGCATAAATAGACGGTAGTTTGTTATCTATGCCCGATCAACCATTATATGGCATTGTTTCAGTGATCATGACTCGCCGAATACTACAGCTCACAAAAGAAATGAAGACAAGTATTGAATTTGTACCCCACAAACCCAGTTAAAACATATTCGTTTAAAGTTGCAACAAGAAAATACCATATTAAAAGCTTTCCATAAAAATATTATACTTTTTAAAAAATGCAGAAAAAAATTAATATAAAATCTGAAAAATACAATCTTATCTGATTTACTAATATATGTTTCAATCCGATATCGTAGATTGGACAATTTCAACCTTTATTGTGATGTTTTAAATAGTAGCATCGCATCTTACGAAAAACTGGACGATCTCTCATAAAATCTATATTTTTTTCGTAATGTTATTTTGATGAGTGTTAAAACCCGGGATAATTTAACAAAGCAAGAACACAACACCTTTTTTTTAAATTAATTATCAATGAAATATTATGCAAAATATTGATACTACAATTTAATTGCACAATTCTTAATCACAACAGATTAAGTCTACCTGAGGCACTTTGTTAATACTGACAACTTTATTATAGCGCATTTAAAAAAATAAATAATGTATCTAAGGCCCTAACATTTAATCCCTGTCTGCTATAATGTATGACTGCCGTCCGTCCGTCCTCCCATTCGTCCTCGTGTATATTGCATGCGAACATATCCATACACATATTCAGTGCAAGTCTCTAGAAGTTTTGGAACGGTTTCTAAGTTATTGTGTATTCACAAGACCCTTCCTAGTGCCACAAAGCAATAATGTTGCCCCTTTCTGTGTGTCAAGTTTTAGTTCCGCTGAACGGATTTTTTTTTTTACTTAGTCATTGCAAATTAATGTTTTAATAAATTTGATTAGAAACCTTCATATTGAATGGTTACAATAAATGTCGCTTTAAGACCGTGACACGGCTTCTTTTTTTGACGTTGTGTAGTGTTTTACCTTATAATTCTTAATTTTAAACTCGCCTGATATTTCATTGGCAAAACTAGTATAACTAAGCTTCATTAAGAAGGCTCCTTATGTGTTCTCATGACGCGTTACCAACGACGGTTTCAGACGGACGCCAGACGGACGCCATACAACGGACGATAACACCAGATTAACATAATTCAAAATACTAACACATATAAATAATCTCTGTGCATTTAAGTCCAAATAAAGTTGCAAATTGACCAATTAAGAATACACAATTAAAACAGACTGACATATAAGAGAAGAAAGTAATTGATTTTTGGACACCTTTTTAAAATATAAACACCATTATCTCCGAATCAATCTCTTTATAAACAATGGCGTAGTTTATATACAAACAACGCCATTGTGGTGATTTTAACAAGCCACGCGCTTTTGTTCAAAAGATCTACTTCTTACCGTAATTTTCATTGCAAGTCTGTAGAAGTTTTGGAAAGGTGTCTAATTAATTGTGTATTCACAAGAGCCTTCCTAGAGCCACAAAGCAATAATTTTGCCCCTTTCTGTGTGTCACGTTTTAGTATCGCTGAACGGAACCCTTTTTTTAACTCAGTTATGCAAATTAATGTTTGAACAAATTTGATGAGAAACCTTCAGTTTGAATGGTTACTATAAATGTGGCTTTGAGAGTGTGACACGGCTTCTTTTTTCTTTGACGTCGTGTAGTGTTTTACCTTATAATTCACAAATTTCGAACTCGCCTGATATTTCATTGGCAAAAAAAGTTTAACTAAGCTACATTAAAAAAGTGAAAGCTTTGGCTTCTTACGTTTCCTCATGACGCGTAACTAACGACGGTTCTAGACGGACGCCGGACGGACGCCTTACAACGGACGATCCCACAAGATTTACATAAGTCAAAATACTTACACATTTAAATAATCTCTGTGCATGTAAGTCCAAATAAAGAAAAAAATGCCGAATTTAGAAAACACAATAAAAACAGACTGACATATTAGGGAAGATTGATTTTGTGGACACCTTTTAAAAATATAAACACAATCTCTCCAAGTCAATCTCTTTATAAACACTGGCGTTGTTTTTATACAAATGTGGTAATTGTAACAAGTCACGTGTTTTTATTGAAAAGTTCTACAATTTATCGTCATAAGATGGACATGTTATTGTTTGGGCCGTCTATGAAACATGTTTGTAAAACAATTGAATTTGGAAACATATAATTTATTCAACATATTGCACAGTTTATTTCGCGTGATAAGTTCCTGCTCAATAAGTAATTTTTTAAGATAGAAGGCGTAGTTTTGTTACAATTATTTATGATGTCTCAAGTTGATATACCAAAGTTTTTTTAACTATTGTTTAGTCTAGTTGATGTTTATTAGAATATCAATGAAATTTACAAAATCACGCATGTGATTCCGACTTTAAATGCGTGTATTTTGAACGCAAATGTTTGATGACAATACTGTAATAATTTTGGTGTAAATAATTTCTTTTCGCATAGGCACATTTAATTCCCAGTTCCAAATTCAACCATGTCACACTTATCAACGACCCTCAATTTTCCTAATGGCTCTTTATATTTATGTATAATTGTGGATGAACTAAATTCGCCGAATAACAGTGCAATTTTCCAATTTGTTAAAACAAACGAACGTAATTTAAAAATATCTTTCTAGATTAACTTCTAGATTTGTTCACAATTTAAAAATACTTTCAGTTTATATTATCGCCTCGGAAGTATACTTGGTATGATTATAAATGCATCTTCAACAAGAGACCTCTTACTCGTTCAACGTCCGTGAGTTTATAATGAACGAGTTAGAGGTTTAGTTTGTTAAATGTTCGCGAGGGCACATGTAGGCGTGTTTGTATCTAATTTACACATTATTTGATTTGGAACATTCCTCATTCATAAGGCGCGCATGATAAGGAAGTAAAATTAAAATTCAATACAAAATTTTATCTGTTATTGATTTTTTTTAATGTGGATTTCAAGACTTAAACTAGCATTTCAAGGGCGCGCAAGTTAATGGCTTGGCTTAATGAGCAGAGTCGTTCATGAACAAGATAATGTTACAACACAAATAAGAACCTTTTCAGGTAACTGATTTAAAAAATAACAACATTATTACAACTTGTTTTGTTTTTTTAAAGACTGACATATTTGTGCATGTCGAGATTTAGATAAACATATTTACTCGCGCTTGTTTTAAAATTCGCGTGGAAACCTTATTGCAAATATTAGCAAAACAACCATAAAATCACTTTTACAGCAGTTTTGTTTTGTTTAATGTGACCCTAGATGTGGACCGTTAAAAACCAAATCGGGAATATTACGCCAGTTTGGATTTGTTTATATACTATCTACGTGGATCTAGTAAAGCACTTTTAATACACAGCTGAGTGTCAATTATAAGAAGAAATATGTTTGGTCCGATGTACTTAAAATCGATTACCCACTTTAAGTTATAAATTGTTTATCATATTGTTCGTCGAGACTGATCGATGACATATAATGTACAGTTCCAGTATATGTTCTACCTTCATCGCCCTTTAACATTATTCCGATAACATATTCCATATTCGGGATATGTGTTTCTCTTTATGTCTGCCTCGAACTCGTGGGGGCCTTATTTAATTTCTCTGTTCGAATGTACACCATGTGGAATATAAAATCATACGGAATACAAAGTGTCCGACATACAGGTGTAGAATTTTAGTGAAACGAGCAGTTCTAAGCGATCTTAGTAGTAGTCTTCTTAGAAATAAATCTAGATCCAATCTGCACTAGGTGTACAGTTTTAACCACTACAGTATTTTCACCATTTTACAATAAATTTGTTTTTAATTAATATACGGCATATACAAAAGCAATGAAACATATTCAACGTTGAAATTGTTTTTATACTGAATGATATACATTGCATGTACGTCCATTCTTAACTTTGAATTCGGTTCATTATGAAAAAACTGTTCTTATTCTCGTCAACGCATAAATCATTTTGCTATTATTAACATTAAAGTGTACCAGGCCAGTGGTTTTAAACCTAAGTTTCATGGTAAACTAGAGAACTTCAGTATATCCATGAGGATGTCATACGTTACATATGATAAAAGAAACTGCTAACAGTAAAAGCATTATACTATTTGTGCTCGTTGTACAGTATTACGTTCGCAGAGCACACTCTATACACATATAGTATGTGGGAATGCAAATTGAAATTATACACAAACAATGGCGAATCCAATGAAAAGATTTTGTTAACTTTGCAGATTATCATACATAATAAAGACTTACTGAGATATTTATCCCACTGGTAAGAACTATCGGTTCCAAAGGCACGTTAGATTGTGTTTTAGTTAGATAATATCCGAGAAAGGAACCCCTTTCACAA
This sequence comes from Dreissena rostriformis, assembly GCA_007657795.1. NCBI lineage: Eukaryota > Metazoa > Mollusca > Bivalvia > Myida > Dreissenidae > Dreissena > Dreissena rostriformis. Next base: position 8,816 of record VMBQ01009687.1, read on the forward strand.
TTTAGCATTAAAGAAAACTAACTACCTCCGTATTCACTGCGTTACATGTGCGCGCATATTGTACGATGAATTATTATCCACACGCTCTAAAAATATGTAATATATACCAGATATAAAAAAACTATTTATTTTCTTTAACGCGTACTATAACAGTAAAACAAGCAAGCAAATTTCAAATTAATGTAATAAATGTTATAATAAAATAAAAGATACCCGTTATAGCCCATTGGAAAACCTTTCCGAACACTATACATCTAGTCGAACTTAAGATTACGCGAACATTAAAAACAACTCGATACCTTCTTGTTGGCTTATTGACAAGCTCCATCGACCACGACTTAAAGGGGCATATTGGCCGCTATTACTGTCTACATTTTGCTAACATGAGAATATGTTTTTTTAGTATGCATTTAACAAGTGTACAGGTTAAATGTCGCTTTTTAAGAGCTCGGCAAAATATGTATTGTTACATTATATATAAAAACAATAAACGATAAACTGTATACAAATTTGTTGTATTTTGATCTAGGTTAATGTTAACAATTCTGAACGTCATTGACCATCTGTGAATATATTGTGTTGTAATATGAGTGTACCCATGGGCTTAAAGCCTAATGTGTGTTAAAATAAACTCTAAACTCTGTAACTGTTCCCTTTACAAATTTCATGAATAGTTCGACATTTGTTTAAAACTGTTTTTTTTTATTCTTCAATTGTATTTATATCTTGCGTTCAACCATGGATGGGTGATTATCAAACTCTAACCCTGCTTCCTCTCAGGACTTCCATTTTGCGAATATGTAACATGTGAATTAAATGTACATATACAACCTCTATACGCATGCGCACAATTGATTAACGGTACCAAAGTGGTGTGAATCCTGTTTGAAGAATGAAAATATTATATGCGTGAGATCGTAATAGACTGAAAGATGATCTTGAAAACATGTTATTGTTTTTAATATTTCTTTAAGATTTCATCAATATTACTATTATAATTTTAATATCGCTTTGAAAACTGGAAACATGCATTTTTTCCTACGGTAAAATACAGTTTATATTTGATATGCCGCTTTAACTAAGTGGAACAATCGTCATTCTATAGTTCTTAATCGAGACCGTACGACGCTGGTAAATACGGTGTTTAGAGGAATCTTGAATAGAAGACGACTGTTTAAGGTTACAGTATACTCTTGAATAGACGGACGACTGTATAATGTCTTGAACAAATGACTGATCAGCAGATTAAATCGCATTGTTTCAAACTTTATTACTGTCTTGTTGAATAAACACACAAAGTTATTGAATAACACACATAAGGCAATTGATTTGACTATTGGTTTTTAGTTGCGTTCTAAAGACAATTTTTAAGTTATAAATTATGCAAGCTGTTATCAATTGCTTACACATGTAAATTGGTTTTATATAATTTATTACACATGAGTGATACAATGAGGTGTTTGGCCGATAAAAGTATGCATACGGTTAATATATTTACATGATTCTTTTATAATACCTAAGTGGTACGATGTAAATTGCAAATCTATGGGTAATGGATCATAACTAGTTTATAAAGTTTGAATAGGTAAAACCATAACATAATTTCGCTACTAAGGTAATTTACATGTATACATTTGTTTAACTTATTGCTGATATGCTACAGCTCAAGCGAGGTTTGTTATTCATATTATTGCAGTGTTGTGGTGTTAAGGCAATTATACCTATGCTAGTTTTCCAACATGCAGGATTTGCAAAGTGTGTAATATTTTGAACTGCACGTTTAAAAATCGTAGCCACATTCAAGTCTCTGTTTGTGATATAACCAATATGTCTACAAAATTGAGTAGGAACAAAAACAAGTTAAACCCACTCCGTTATATACGTTTAATTTAAAGAAAAATCTGTATTCATACTGCGAAGCAAATTTATTTTACATAATTTCCTTTTTACTAAAAACTATTTATTTAAGACAATCAAATGTAATAAAACAGGTGAAATTTGATAGCTGTACAGCAGCAAAAACTTGGATAGCGATCTAGGAAAATACACTTAACACTCCGTTATATTTACTTGATTTACCTATTCCTTATGTTAAATAACAATTTTACTCTTTCTATAAACAGTTCACCAGCTATTGCCTTGAAAGAAAATAGTTATTTTGTTGAAAATAAACCTCATTGTGTATACCCGCTCTTGCACAGGTTTTAGAACACTTCTTAAAATACACAAACTTCAGCTGCAACAAAAACAGTGAATCCTTATTACAGCGTTTGGTTTTATGGCAAGAAATAAATAACCAACCAGTGAGCAACAAAGCAAATGTATTATAAAAAGGCTCACAAATACACAACCAACATATTCAAAGTTATAGAACTGGGGTCATTGCTTTTGAACGGCGGAGCAGCGTTTTGAGGTTTATGGAGCTCAAATGCCTCACACTGCGCCCAAAGGTATTCATAAAATATTTTATAAATATATTTATATGTGATAATTAACCTCAAATTAGCGCAACTCTAATTAAATAGCAAACGTGTGAAAGGGACATACCAATTTAGCTGTGTGTATTGTCTCTACATACACTTGACAGGCAGGGAAGCCGTCTTACATAACGCCTTAAGGTACGTTGTCCCTTTATGTTACCTTTACCATTTATTACAGACACATATTTCACACCAATTCATTGATAAATAAATATAGAAGTATACATGTATATATATGTACATGTATTCTGCGCAAAATGCCGTATGTATGTACACGTATATATAGTTGATGAAATATAAATCATAACCGTTCACTAAATATAAAGCCAAATTGAATGACTCACAATGAAAATACGTACATGGATTGTTAAAACAAAAGGAAATTTTAAATGGCTGTGCTATCGCAATACAGCTAGCTTTAGCCAACGTGACCTGGTATCGATGCGCTTTCTTCGTTGTACCGTGATATAATGTTACCAGATGTGCACACAATAAAGATATCAACAGTTGACTATGCAGAAAAAATGACCATGCTGGCATAAAGCGCCTAAATGAGAAAATATAATGACAGTGACTTTCCATGACGAATGTATGGGGACGTATATGGTACACCCTGATGATGTAATGATGTAAAATTTCTATGACGGCATGATATAAAAAAGTGTCATGGCATAAAAAATAACTCAACGTGTCGACTAAAACTACGATGTACCCTTTAGCCGTTCTGTACACAACACAGAAATAGTAAAATATACAGGACGACTAAAGGATACAATATCGTCAGAGATTAAGTTGTTATGCCAACATGCGGGTTCTTTTAAGTCTTGAAATCTTATCCTAAGTCGACAAATCAACATATTTTTGGAGTTATTCTCTTGTAAAAATGACTTGAAAATAAGTAGCCCAATAGAACATGCATTCAGTAAAGTTCTAGTACCAAAATACTAAAACATATCAGAAATTATTTCTTATGAACTAACTGCACACCAATGTTTTGAAATCGGTATAATAATAAATTAATAATTGAGTAGTTTTTATGCACGAAATGGCATGCTGTTCTTATGGAGGTAATCGGGTTTCATTAGTGTACATAAAGTAATTGTTTCATTTTTACTGAGCGCTTTGGAAAAACATAAACGTCATAGAGTTACCAAAATAATGTGGGAAAAACCGGGCCCGAATTCACGAGCCAAAACCTAGACTTAAGCGTTATCATAAAGAATATTCTTTACCATGGTGTTTTATTTTTTATTAAATTTATAAATCATCAAATTTGATTCACAACACCTCTGTGCAATCTTTCTACATATATATATATAACGAGAAATGTCAAATTCGACAACAAACGTTTGTCCTTAAGACTAGTTCGTACTCATGTTGTTATTAAGAGTTAGGTCTTATTCTAGAAATGCATCATAAGTACTAGACGAATATCTTAGTTCTTTTGATAAATCTTGTTGATATATTGTGTAAAATATGTGTTCTCTATGTTCAACGCTTTATTAATTTATATTTTAAAGGTTTGAATAAAGTTTAACAAGCATAAAAGCAATAAGCATAAAACCCATCAATAACTAAAAAGCAATAATTTTCTTGGTGGTTAATTTAGCTGCAGTCGTGTTTCATAACAAAGGTACAAATAATGAATATGATTAATGCAAATATCAAATTCATGTATTGCTCCTATTAATAAGTTTAAGATTATGGCAACCTATCTTGGAAGTCTACTTCGTGGTAAATAAACTAAATACGAGTAAATTTTGCTAAAAGAAATGTACATATACAATGAAAAACATAGTTTTGATTTATTATAGGCATTATCTAGAAAAATAAGTTTGTCTAAACATTTATATTTCATTAAAGCGTCATACCCGTTGAATTTTGAAAACAAAAGTTACGTATTGGGTTTTTGTGAAAGTCCTTCAAAATTGTCAAACGCTGTGATATAAACCTTGCGTGTCGGATAAAACATAAGTTTATCTGCCAGTTTAGTTTAAACATATTTATTTCAAACAATTCACAATGATTTACATAGAATTATATAATACACCATTTATAATAAACCTTTTCGAACTGGATTAGAACGCAAGACAAGGTCTCGTATAGTTCTTCTCCCTATACAAATACAGTTTCATGTTGTCAGATTGACATAATCTGATATTAAATGATTTAACAATTATAAAAGTATAACAAAAAAAACTCCGAGTATAGTTTCATTTGTGAAAAACAAGTAATTGGTTGACATTTGAAAGGTGTAGAGAGAGTGGAACAGGTTTGGAAAAAAATAAAAGAAGTTTTGAAAGACTTGTTTGGTGCAAAGGAAGAGAAAAGTGTTGATAGTCGTTTAGTTACATATTTACGAATCAAATCGCTTACTATTAATCAAACATTTCGCAACTGCATCAGCTATTTTATTATTGGTTAGGTAGTCACGAGTGTTGTCTCCATATAGAATAGTTTTAATGCAGGGGACGCAATATATGGATATTGTGTTTATAAGCTCGCCGCGAATATGTACATATTGAGTGCATTCGAGAAAGTAATGCGACGTCGTGTCATGAAGTACGCATAGACATAACGAGGATATAATACTATTGCGTCTGAAGGGATGTCTATTTAAGGCAAAATACGTCGTTCCTAGTCGCGTGTGTAAGATTTGAGAGTGTCTTTCGCCGTATTAATAATTCTATCTCCATACAACATCGTACTAAATGTACGTGAACTAAGAACATCTTAGCATGCACAATGATTTCAAATAATCAAATAGTTTACCTGTGGAATAACACAAACAGAATTGTCCTCACACTTTAAATGTAATCGCATTATGAACGTCGTCTGATCATAAAGCCAAACCTTATACCTACAATATTGATTTATTTACAAGTTCTATTGGCAAGCCTTAAAGCGTCATATCTACGGATACTAATGCATTGATTTTTCTAAAATAAGATTGTTAACAAATGAATTAAATACTTGTTTTGCATAACAGTTACCCTTGAAAAGCAAGATATTATATTGTTTTTTGCTACATAAAGTTGTCCTCGAAACATTTTTTTCAAGGATAGCTGGAAAGTCTGTAGTTAAGGTTTAAGTAAAATCATTACGAAAGAATATTCATGAAACGACGCTGTACGCATAAGAACAAATTATTAACGGGACCACTTGTGTAGTGATTGAATATTGAAAGCGCGAGTTTGTATCCAACTGGAAGCGGGTAACGTCAAAAACGGCGTAGTTAAGAGTTTCAGCAATCTATTAGTGTAAGAAAGTACATTTCTGCGTACAAAGGTGAAACATTCGATTCTCAAATGCGTGTTTATTTTACGAGAAAATTCCGGCGATTTGCCTCTTTAAGTAAGAGGTAAGGTCGTCTCGTTATTAGAGGTCTGAAACGAGACAGTACTAATCAAATATATCGTGAATAGCAGCCTTCTTAACGAGTTGAATGAATCTGCCAATTACGTAGCCTTGGTTTAAATTAAATAACATAAGCTTTTGAATATAGTTCTTATATGAATTTTGAAATGACATGTCAAATTCGATTGCTCTGACCATTGTGTATCTGCGATGGCATACAATAATGATAAATGGAATGACGGCTTTTATCAGTACTTTAAACATGAAAATTGCTTTAAAATAGTTAGTACTTATGGATAGTTAAGAAAGATGAAACTTCAAAACGTCTGAGGTTTATAATTTTATTTTATTTGTCATCTTAAGCCGACTTTCACATTTAGCCTCCCCCAAGCACTGGCGTATAAGTCGTCCTTGGTCGTCCGTTGACAATTTGCACAGTAAGCAGCCACGGCATACTGGTTTGTATCTCTCGAATTTGCCAATTTGTACGCATGGGTGAATCAAGCGTGCGAAACATTCTGGTGGTCTGAACAGGATTGAATATATCACTAGACCATTATTAAACCATTACATTGATTTGTTTTTAACTGTTAACTTAAGCACTAAGCTAAACTGAACTTAAATGATAATGCTTCTAAAATCCTTTAATAGTATCTTGTTAATTGCAAATGGATTTCGTTGATGCATCATTAAAGTCGTGGTATTTTAATCAATATAAACTAATAATTGTAAAAAATACGGTATTTTAGAACTTTTCATTTTTCGTCATTCGTGGTTTACAGTCCCTTTAAAAATTACACACAATTAACTTTTATTGAAAAGTTTATAAACGTGTGAATAAAGAACTTGTAAATGTACTTGAAGTCGCCTTATAAACATGCATGTTCATTGTGTTATTATAATGTCGATATTCTGCAGTTCACGCGAGTAGTGTTATCAATATAATTTAAGTGTGGTGGTTTTGAGATACGTACAATTATACTTATTTGCCAACGGATTTAAGTATTTATTTTTATAAATTACACCCTTATAAAACCCTCGTGAGCGATATAAGATAATCCATATAAACGCAATTTAAATGAATAATTAATAGCTGAGCCCGCTTTAAGACATAGCTGAGCTCGCATATCGGCATGCGAAAATATATTGAATTGAAATCTTTTAACGGAGTGTAACATGAGTTGTTAGCCACAAAGCGAACAAAAAGTTTAATTCCATGGGTTTGAATGTTTAAAGTTATAAGTAAGACCACAACGGATTGATCGGTTGTTCGACGTATTTTGTTACATGAAGCGAGGGAGTGCAATTTGTTTGTCCATATTATCATTGTCAGAGGCGATGGAAGGGCGCATATAATAGTGCATATTTTCTCCATATTGATCCAACATTGGGACCAAACATATTCAAAGCTTTAAATATTGCAAAAAATGATCCCTTAATGCAATCATCTGACCCAGTGTTTGTTTTTGAATTGTGTAATTAAGTGTTTAAAAACTACATGCGAATTGTCCCGATGTTTACATTTTTCTGCCACTTAAGCATGAAAAATGTATGGAGGAGAAAACGTTTATATATATTATTCACCAGTTCTGTCATTTTGTCAACTTTTATTACTGAAAGTCTTTCGTCAATAATGTTTGCAAATATATTGACCCTATTTAATAAAATTCCAACAGATTTCAACTAAATTTCTGTAAATGACTAGCTTTGTCATGTTTATTTAAAGCTTTATGATGTTTTATATGTTTGAATACACGACCAGACAGTTTAATGGGTGTTAATATGTTCGAATAAGCCACGACCAGACAGTTTTATGGGTGTTTTTCTTTACTAGTAACCTTTTAACGAAAATTCTATATGATAAACAATGTGGGGAATGTTATCAACAGCTTTCAAAAACACCAAGTACTTGTTCTAGCAATAACACGGACTCATAAGTGCTTGTATAAGCCTGTGGCTTTCCATGCAGTCCAGCTGAAATAAATGGTTTAAACTAAATTAAACACGGCCTTTATTCTCGTAAAACGCTGTCACTGCAGACGAAAACACCTTAAGGATCTGTAAAATATATATAACATCATCACCATTAAAAATCAACATAGAATAGGTTAATATAATTCTATAATAATTGTAGAGTCATCCCTAAAAAAACAAATGTCAAAATGAAGACACATGTATACATCTATTTTAGCTTATATCATTTCAACTTAAATGAAAAGAACCAAATTGTTATTGTTATTTTCGTTACGGGCATTGTCCTATGGTGATGCCGTTCAGCTTTGTGTTACCATGACGCCACTCATTCTATACCAGGTGTGTTGAAGACACTTCATGCAAAAGGCGTTTCATTCAATGTCTTCGGTGATTGTGAAGTAAGGACACATCTGTGGCAGAATATTGAAACATGTTCAACCTTTTACCCAACAGGATTGTTCTTATCGTAATCCAGTTGACTGCTTTGTTCAATCTGAACAGGGTCGGCATACCCCTGGAATCATGTAACAGTAAATAAAATTATACTGAAGAAGACGATAATCTTATTACTTTAGGTACTATTTTCAGTTTTCAGTCAAACATCAGATTGATATTTTAATGTTTGTTTTTTAAAAGATAAACTTAAGATTTTATTTACTAATAAAGCGGTTTGTGAAGATTTAATCAGCCATTTAGTTCTTAAGCGTACGTGTTCCTCAATACTAAAAAAAAAACACTTTGCTTGCTTTTTAACAAATCATTACAAGAAAGCACATTTCCTGCACTGTGAAAGAAAGCAATGGTCATGCCCTTATTTTAGAAAGGTTATGCAAATACACCTTCGAATTATCGTCCCAACTCACGTTTAAGCTTCCTTGGTAAATTAATGGAAAGAGTTGTTTATAAGCATCTGTATAACCACTTTGTTTCGCAGAACCTAATATATTGTAAGCAGTCGGGATTTCTTAGAGGTCAGTCTACTGTCTTCCAGCTTATTGATATTTTCGATCAAATAGCTCGTTCTTGACGATTAAACAGTTACTTGTATGTTTTTTTTGTGATATTTCCAAGGCATTTGACCGCGTATGGCATCAAGGCCTCTTATTCAAACTTAAAGAAAATGGGATCAATGGTAATATGTTAACATGGATAGAGGGATCCTCTATGTCCGATGTGTTGCAAGTACAAGCTGGCGTTCCTCAAGGCTCAGTCCTTGGTCCGTTATTTTTTCTAATTTACGTTAATGACATTGTCAATAATCTTCTTAGCATCATCAAATTTAAGTGATCTTTAGGGCATAGTGAAGCATGATCGTCATCAGATGAACTGGTGGGCCAAAAGATGGCTAGTTGACTTTAATCCACAGAAACGGAAGCAATTATTTTTACAACGCAAAAAAATGTTCGATTACCTCAACTTTCTTTTGATAACATTCCGGTTAATTTTGTTGAAAGTCATAAACATCTTGGTCTTACTTTCGGACATGACGGAAAGTGGCATGATCATATTAATAACATTATGAAATCGGCATCGAAAGTACTGGGAATAATGAGGTTTCTTAAATTTAAAGTTTCCAAAAAGCCTAAACACTATATACGTCACTCATTTGCGCCCAATTCTTGAATACGCATGTTTCGTCTGGTATTGATGCTCTTTATACGAAAAGGAATTATAAGATAAAATTCAACACGAAGCTGCGCGAATTGTCTCCGGTCTAACCAGATCTGTTTCACTCAGTAGTTTGTACAACGAAGTAAAATGGCCGTCTCTTGATAAAAGACGGCAGTATAAACAACTACTTAATATGTACAAAATACATAACGGTCATAGTCCCACTTATTTGGTAAATCTTCTCCCACCCACAGTTCAACAACAATCATCACGCTCTCTTTGCAATGGAGACGACTACGTCATTGTATCACGGCGGAGGCAATTATATTCCCGTTCCTTCTTACCCTTCGCCATAGATCTATGTAATTCCTTAGACATAAATATTCGTAACAGCAATACTATTTCACATTTTAAATCCAACGTGAAGCGCGTATTTTTCGCTAGCGAAAAGATTCTCCAATATTTTTTTTTTTACTGTGAATAGGAAATCCTCCATATTACATGCAAGATTTAGAAATAATTGCANTATTATTATATTTAATAATACTATCGCATTGTCGCAATTGTACTATCGCATTGTCGCCATCGTACTATCGCATTGTCGCCATCGTTCTATTAGTCCAGTCAATATGTTATTTTACCCACAACTAATTGCAACAGAAAAGATTTTTCGATAATATTGTAGATAAATATCACCTCTTCAACATATCAAAAGTCTATGAATGTCTAGCCAGGGCAAACTACCAAAAAATGACTATTAATATGACAGATTTTCATGACCCAAGTTACCACCGTAGAAGGTAAAATGATAATCGCACGGTATACAAGCGTCCGCGCGACATGATGTGATCGTAGACGCTTTTGATGAAAGATCTTAGATTTAAGTCATATTTGGAGGTAAGTTAAGATGTTTTTGTTGAATATTTTTCTTTTTATCATCGAAATTAATGTCTTTCTCCTAACCAATGCGTCAGTCATAGAAGGTTGCCTACGTAATAGACTGCGTACCACTTTGTAATGAGTTTCCGTGGATGATGCAGGAACTTATAGTTGTCTTAAAATATGCAATAACGTCAGCAGCAAACACACATTTTACACAAATATACATCGGAAGACCTATAAAAAATGCTTGAGACACACAAACAAATATGAAAAATAAGAGAGAAAAGATCGAGATTTTTGTTTAACTACGGAAGGCCATTTGTACCAAAACATTTTCGTTTTGGCCATTTGTACCATAACGTTTTCGTTTTACTTCTTTTTCTCTATAACTACTTAAGATATTCTACTGATTGAAACTGTTGTGAATGTACTCACCTAATGTTAAGAAGCTTTCAATTTTCCACATATTTGAAACATTTAAATGATTTCATGATGAATAATTATCATCTATAACATAGAATTAATAAGTTATGGTCTTAAATTTACAATTCTTAACTATAAAATAAAAATAATCCAAAAGATTGTGTTAAGCTATAAATCTTTCATTTAGTATTATAACAACAGAAAATCAAAAGCAGTTTATAATAAATAAGTTATTCTCTAAAACACATATCAAATTGTTATTTTCTTGAATAGTAATACATGTGTTTGATTTATTACAGATGTTAGATCAACAATCAACGATGTCAAAGGTGTGGGTTTAGAATTTCAAAAAGGTATTTATATTAACTTATTTAAAAGAGTTTGTATTAATATTGCATATGTCATAACAAAATGCTAAAGGATAATGTAAATTTATATAAACAAAAGAAAGTATGTTTTCGAAAAAAAAAAATGTGAAGGAAAATAAGTACAGCTTTGATCAAACTTTAGATTATTTTTTCAATTTCTGTTTCCTCTATTTTCTCGATATATTTTTTATTTGTTTCATCTATTACAGATGTTAATATGGAACTGCCACAAAATCTGATCAGCACCAAACCTGCTGCAGCTGCATCGGAAAGGTAATAGCCATTTATTTATCAAGCAACGCTAATATATACTCAACATTTACAGATTGCAGTTGAAGACAAAATTAAATAATTCATTTTTCAAATACATCAATGACAAACGTATTAATATATAAGCACCACAGTACAGTCAAACTATAAATGAGTGCAAAAAACAAAATTTACTACAGGATTCATACTGGAACTGTGAACATTTGTAGTACAAAAATTACATTTTTATTTTTTTATAACATAATATTGCATAAATATCGATTATTGTTGTTTCTTAAAAATAGCTTTTTTTATAAACATAATGTTCAACAAGTCATCGACTTGGATTCTAAAATACACCATATGTATGAAATCTAAACCCTTCATCCCATTAAACTCGTTTGAATGCATTTGCAGCAGACGGCTTTAAAAACCATTGTGTCAAATGAAGAAATTGCTCGTTATGAGCAAATGCTCCTTATGTTAAATTGGAAATGTCACAAAAGAATGTTCTGTGTAATGGTTGAAACAGCATGTATTCATATATTCTTTCAGCAATACATGTTTGATATGCTGCCAATCACTATATATCACGCTATATTTTTTGTCACCATCGTACTATCGCACTATCGCATGTCGCCCTCTGTATGTTAATGTGTAACCACGATGGCCCTAACGGTATTCCGTATATAACGGGACTTATTTTACTTTATATTTGACTTACACACCATGTTTAAAATTAAATGATATCAACTACAGACGCAGATAGAACAGCTTATTTTACATAATCGTTAATACGATACCACCACATTTCTAATCTAAATGAATATAACCTAAACATTTTACAATTTAACACGATTAATTGACATATGTGTTGTTATTATTCACGTGTGTATGCAGACATGGGTAATAATAATTAGGTGATTTCAAATAATCAGTGTGACTAAGTTGGCTTACGCAATATTGGTATTGACATGTTGCAATCCCGTGATAGCCATACTATAGTTAGAACGGGTAAACATAATGTGCAAGTAATGGAAGGTTAATTATCGACATTTTCTGAAATTCAATATATATAGTATCTCATTTCTGCCATGTCTGTTTTTGCATTTAAAAGGCACAAACACACCATAATGACACTACCCTTATTTAAATATATGTGCCTCCTCTCGTGCTGGAACATTGTAAGCAGAAAGCGCCGAAAATACGAAACAAAACAACAACAAATACTTGTCCGTGTGCTGTCGTTCTTTCATATCGGAGTCATTTAAATCCACGAGAACGACCTATCCGATGTCCAACATGAGCGAGAGATTTATGTGTTTTGTTATCGTGTTGGTAGATACAAAGTTTTCGTAAACACATTATTGTCTTATCGACACATATTTGTCGTCATGGTGTGTCGGCTTGCCCACGCACTTATATAAAATACCTCAAAATGCAAGAACGATATCGCAGAAATGAGCCACTTAAATAAATGTAATCGATATGTTTATTCGTAATCTGAGGTTTTTAGAAAATAATCGCATAATGCAGACAGCGAGTATTTTCAATAGCTATTTATAAACACGACGCACAGAAAAAGAGACGGAAGTAGACAGGTAAAGATTGTTATTTATTTGTTAAGAGTTTATTCTATTTTCAACGATATTTATAATCCGAAACCGTAAATAAAGCTAGTTTAGGGTAATACGAATTATGCTTGGCAATGTAAATAATGATACCGTTAAAAAGGTTAACATTATTTGGACATAATTAACAATATAAAGCTAGAATTAATACGTTGAGTAAACGCTATTAATCACTATTAAATTTTGTTAGCGTTATAAGTACGACACCAACTGATTAAAATAACAAATGCTGTGTTCCGAATGTGGCATTTTTACTCGTTTTAAATTAAAAAATATGATATTTCTATATTAATTATTATAAATGAATATTTCCAGGATCAAGAACCAAAACACAATGGGTAAGAATGTAACATCAATTATGATATTATGCAAAACGCTCATCATTAGAAACGAAGTTTTATATACTTTTACTTCTTTTTAATTTAAAATGACTGACTTTCCTCAAAATATGTATAAGGTCAAATCAATTGACTTATCTTGACCTTATATTAATGCGACGTAAACACAATAAATGATAATATTAATAAAACATTTACTTTTTATTTTTCTTATGAAACTGATGCATTTTATGGTGAGTCATATGTTAACTATAAACTTTGGAGTGTTAATAATCATGCTAAGAGCTTAGTAATTGATTACCAAACGTTCATCATTTCATGAACAAAGTTTAATATGTGCTATAAAACTTAAGTACTGGAGACCATGTTTTAAAGGGACCTTTTCACGTTTTGGTAAATTGACAAAATTGAAAAAAATTGTTTCAGATTTGCAATTGCTCGTTGTAGTTATGATATGTGTGTGGAAACAGTAAAACTGAACATTTACTATGCTCATAAATATCCATTATATGCATCTTTTGACGATTTAAAACAAACTGGAAATTATAAAGCGTTGCAACGCGAAACGATTGTATAAATTGGAGAGTTTTGTTTTTTATCGTTATATTTTGTTACACTACGAGGATTGCTTATATAAAGTATAAAATACAACATTCGCTGTATTAGCACGAATGGCCGAGTAGTCTAAGCGTTAGACTTTTACTGCAGGGGTCAGTGGTTCGAACCCAGTTGTGGATTACTTTTTTTCTTTCTGTAAAAGTATTCTGTTTTTTTTTTACTGGAGCTTTTTAGTTCCAATGTTAACATTTATCAATTTAAAGCATTTAATGACAAACTTCAATACATGCCAAAATCTGTGAAAAGGCCCCTTTTATATTGTTTACCTACTGTTTGGTTGTCTATTATCACCACACTGATGCATTATATGGTGAGTCATATGTTTTACTATAACCTGGAGTGTTAATACTCATGCTCAGCGCTTGAGAATTAATTAGCAAACGTTCCTCATTTCATGCAAAAAATGTAAACAAAAATAATGCTGTAAAACTTGAGTACTGAAGACCATGTTATAAGTTTGTTTACCTACTGTTTAGTTGTCTATTATTACCACACTGATGCGGAATCGGCCGAAAACATTCTAGATTCCAAACTACTGAAAAAGGCCGACGGTAGATTTGGGACGGGGGTATACCTGACCAAAATGCTGTATGATGTATCGGGGCCCGGTACATTGACAACGGTATCAAATTATATCAAAAGTTACGCAATATAAGATCTTAAGTTTCTCCCGACACAGAAATGTCGGTCAGTTAAGCTCCGTGTTCTGTTTTTTGTATAATCAAGTTATTTCCCACATTAGTAAGGATGATCAATTAACAATCGGATATCATATTTTGAACTTAATAATTGAGCGACTGTATTGAAATACTGTACTGTATTGTATACTATTGTATCTTCGGAAAACTACAATGCAACATGCTCTTTGTACATTATATATGTACTTCTTTTAGCTCCCAGTGAATAACTACGATGACGACGTATCAAAAGCTCAGATCAAGAAGCTGATTTCAAGAAGAGGAAAAGATGCGGAAGTGTGTTTAAGTCTTGACATCCCATACGATTTTGCTGAGGAGTTCGCTGAGAGATGTTATAATGACGGAGAAGATGTGTACATCTTCTACAAAGGCGATATTTCCTTTTCAGACGTGTATAGGGTAGAGTTGATCTACACAGAATAATGCAATTCCATTCTTCGCTGATTGTGTACTTTCAATCACTGCTGTTTTTAACTTTTCTTTGAACAATTTTCATCTAACATATGAAAAATGAAACTCCATGGCAAGTGATCAATGGCGTATACAGGAAAAAACAACACAACATTAGACACAAAATAATAACAGCTCCGATCCACCGCCTTGAATGAAAAAAATAATTACTCCAAATACACATTTTTAGGAAATACATGTTTTATCTTCCGCCAGTTGTATCTAAGGGAAAATAAATGCATGACAAAACAATACTGAATCTTGTTTTAAAAACCAAAGCTGGGTTATAATTGTAATAATTATAAATGCAATCTATTTGCACGATATTAAATTTAATAAAGGATTTTATATATCTTTCTTACAGATCCTATCCGATTTTAGTTCAGATAGTATAATGAAGGGATCGGCAATTTTATATAAAGATACTGTAACTTTCTGATATTGCAAGGTGATACCGTGATAGTTCTGAGTTCCCTTCTAAATTGTATCGAGGCCGAACGTTTATTGGTTGTGTAAACATATGGGATATCTCAGAATGTGGATATGCTTCGGATGCACTCTTTAATATTTAATTATTTAGGATTATAGGTAAAATGTTTATTAATAGCTCACATTGTATAACATAAGCATCACGATGACGCTTAATGGTACAATCATGCCGAACAATTAATTTGCGTTTGGTAAAGCAGTACCGAACGCACGTTGAAGTGTTTTGTTACCATATAAGTATCTGTAAGTTGTTTCCATCGCCCATGCGTAAATAATATATTTGCGATACTCGATATTAAATTTAAATCAATGAAACCAAATGTAATGTATGGTACCATTACACGACAGCTAAGATATTGTATTTAACAGAACAGAACAGATAGTTTATTTACGACTTAAGCGTATCAGTTCTTATTCAACATAACAATCAAGCAATAGTAAATACACATGCGTCAAATAACAACAATTTTGTTTATGCATGTTTACTAATATATACATTTTGTGAGAATGTAATATGTAAGAGAAGGCTCTTAATTATTTTAATAAAGTAAAGTTAATGTAAAAAAATCAGTAATTGATTGAGAAACAGTTATGCAGTTAGATATCATAAACACAATTTTAATTAGGGGAAAAATATTCTCTATATATTTTCGGCTCTAAGTTTAAATGCTTTAATGCACAAATTAGCAGGACGTATAAGTATAGATTTTCTGGTCTCATTTAATAATTGTTAAAATTTAAACATACTTGGTATTCTTCTGTTTACATTGGTTATAAGTGTATTTCTTAAATAATCAAACAAAGGGCATATCAACACAAAATGGTACTCATCTTCAATTTTATTAAGTGTACACAATTTACAAATTCTTTCATTTCTTTGAATGTCTTGGTGTCTACCAGTTTCTATAAATAGAACATGAGATGATAATCTTAATTTTGCTAGTATGTTTCTAAATTTAGAATTTTCAACTTTGTCCAAGTAATGGGTTTCAATTCCCTGTAAAGAAATAGTGATGACGTGTCATTAACATCAGTTCGCCATTTTGAAATAAACAAATCGTGTAATCTATTGCGAAACATGACAATAAAGCTGTTAACAGTAACATATTCTGGATATATCCACACGTCATTAAAGTCTGAATAAAATGTCTGTTCTGTTCTGTTCTTTTCATTAAAACCTGACTATTTCAAAAGTTTTCGAACATTTGATGCCCATGACTTGGAGTGAGGGTAATCAGATGTTTCTTTACATTGTCTACTAATAATGTTACTTAAAATACAATCGGGCAATTTGTCGTTGAACAATTTTAAGAAATGTTTAACTACTCGTAAATATCGACATATATACATCGGGAATCTACCTACTTCGGCATACAAAGCATTTGAATTTGTAGACGCTTTCACATTTAAAAGCCATTTGCAGAATTTGCGTTGGACTCGCTCAATATTATCATCTTTAGTAAATCCCCACACCTCGCTTATGGTGGGTTCCCACTGCCGATCCGATCAACTCGATCATCCCGATCACCGAAATTTCCCGACCAAACCCGACCAAGCTCGACTAAAAAGGGTATACACGACTTCTTCTCGACCACTTGTCGATAACACACGACAGTAACGTTATGACGTCATGCATTGTCTATCACATCTGCAGGCGATATTAGGATATAGGATCCTTACGTTAAAAAGATCCGGAAGCGAATAAGACACGGAGGCGGATGCGGAGGAGGACGAGCATGCGGGATTATGCGGAATAGTAGGAGGATGTGGAAGCGGAGGAGGATGAGGGTGCGGAGGAGGATGAGGATGCGGAGAAGGACGAGGATGCTGAGGAGGAGGAGGATGATGATGCGGAGTAGGAGGAGGATGCGAATGAGGATGAGGATGCGGAGGAGGATGCGGGTGAGGATGAGAATGCGGATGAGGATGCAGAGGAGGAGGATTAGGATGCGGACGAGGATGCGGAGAAGTATGTGGGTGATGAGGAGGATGAGGATGCAGAGGAAGATGAGGATGCGGAGGAGGATGCGGATGCGGAGGAATATGTTAATGCGGATGAGGATGAGGATGCGGAGGAGGATGAGTATGCGGAGGATGATGAGAATTCGGATGAGGATGATGAGGATGCGGAGGGGGTTGAGAAGGATGATGCGGATGTGGATAAGGATGCGGAGTATGAGGATGCGGAGGATGAAGAGAATTATGATGAGGATGCGGATGATGATGCGGAGGAGGATGAGGAGGAGGATGCGGATGAAGATGAGGATGCGGAGGAGGACGATGATGCGGATGAGGTGGAGGATGCGGAGTAGGAGGCGGATGCTGAGGAGGATGAGCATGCGGAGGAGAAGGATTATGCGGAAGAGGAGGAGGATGTGGATGCGGAGGAGGATGAGGGTGCGGAGGAGGATGAGAATGCGGAGGAGGACGAGGATGCTGAGGAGGAGGAGGATGATGATGCGGAGTAGGAGGAGGATGCGGATGAGGATGAAGATGCGAAGGAGGATGCGATTGCGGAGGAGGACGAGGATGATATTGACGATGATGAGATTGGCGATAATGATAGTTTAAAGTGTGAACGCAACAACGAGTGATTGTTATTTATCTCCTTTTTATGATGTCGGACAAACGTTAATGTATATACATTTACTAGCCTAGCTGTATCGCATCGTGCAAGGTAAGGAAGTAGCCGTGTAACTCATTTATTTTACCGAATACGATTTTTTACAATGCATGAATGTACAGGACAAAGTTAAACAATAATGTCTTCCATCACGATCCGAGACTTGTTTTTCAATGACAAAGTAAATGTTAGTCTACACTGCCGCCAGGTTATATTTAAATAAAACCATTGAAATCTGAAGGTAAACAGCTTTACGTGGTTTTAAAATTATTGCGATCTGGTAATTTGATAGGCCATTGTTTGTGATTATAAGGTTTTAAATATGCGCAGATCATAACAGAGTGCGGTTGTATTTAGTTACCGTACATGAGCTAAATACGTGAACAAAAAGTACAAAAAGTACAATAACGGGTATTTCATGTACGGTAACGTGTTAACGAATTCTAATACAGTGACATATGAACTTTGAAGTAGTTGTTACAACAACCTAAAATCGTGTACTTCAATATCTAATGATAATGAATGTGTTTGTACACATAGATATTAAATGCAAATGCATGGTATGCAGCTGACTATCTAAAAATATACACTTGAACAGGCAACAAAGCTGATAATAAAAAAGAACATAGTACTTAGGTGTAAGCCTACCGTACTTTGTGCACACATGTGTTGTGACAAAATTATATACGGGCCGTTTGATTTGAATGATTTAATTGCTATCTGATAAGGAAAATTCGATCAATAGAA
Organism: Dreissena rostriformis; assembly: GCA_007657795.1. Taxonomy (NCBI): domain Eukaryota; kingdom Metazoa; phylum Mollusca; class Bivalvia; order Myida; family Dreissenidae; genus Dreissena; species Dreissena rostriformis. The sequence goes on from VMBQ01009687.1 coordinate 27,754, forward strand.
TAATTGGCACAAGCGACGAATTGCATTGTTTTTTAGAATAGATTGAGTGCATTTACTAGCGCAAAGGAGGGTCATTAGAAATAGTACAAAAGGTTATTTGCGATTATTAAGGTAAATAACTTCTAATCAATCATTCACTGTAATACCATAAAACCATGCATGTTTTAAAGCATGACATTCGATACATACGTACGCTCTCCCGGGACACGCCTGACAAGATAAGGTGACATTGCTAGTATTAACATTAAATTATCGGAGAGTAACCGATTTTTATTTCAGCAGAAAATGAGCTTCTCAAACATACTGACTACAATAAGACTTCATACGAATGTTTCACATCAGAAATGGTTTATATTTTAAAGTCAGATATAGAAGGATTTTGACGTAAATATGTTAACAATGTTTGTATTTGACCCGTTTCAGCATTACAAAATGTGTTTTAGTTAGAAAAAATGCAAAGTAATTAGTACTGCAAGAAAATCTGACCAATAAAAAAGCGTTTTAATAAAGATTTGAACCCCAAGAGCTGTGGGAGAAAAATCTAATGCGCTTTTGCAAGGCCATACATGCGATTCGGGTTTTCAATCTAATAGCGTGTAAACACTGTGTTTCTTACGAACGCAATTCCCAATGTTAAAACAAAAGAAATACTTATTTTCTGGTTTCGATTGATAAATGATGATTTTGATAAACAATGCGATTTTTCAACATTTTGATGGTCAGTTGTGTTTTGCATGTTAAAATACCGTGTACTTCACTTTTTTTTTTAATTACACCATTATTTTATAGAATATGTGGATTTAGCCAATCTGTGAACGCGTCCCTTTAAAGTTAGTTTTGTAGTTTTAATTACTCAAGCGGACCGAATCAAAGCGTTTTGTTTTGTTCAACCCGACCGACATTCTGCGGTTACATGACTCGCAAAAAAGGACAATTGTTCACAATTCGTGTTGACCTGCGATACAAGACAACAGTCAGCAGATTGAGAAGATTAACAAAAAATCTCGGTTTACAAAATGGAAAATAAAAACGAAACCGATGACTAACAGAATCGGAAAATTTATGAAAAACCCGATGACATGTTACCACGTCATCTGCACTGAAATAAGCGCGCATTAACGGTTTAAATGGACGCTTGCAATATTTCTTATTAAGCATTATGCAATTTATTATAAACAAACTGTTAATTTATAATGTTATTATTAAAAAAACTTTATGTGAGTTCTTATTAATTAACACACTATGGCATGTCCATTAAATTTTATGAATGCGAACGTGTTTTATACCCCCGATTACAATGGGCGTGTATTTGGGCAGCACTTAGAAAGCTCCCCTAGAAACATAACAAACCCTTTAAAATAAATCATTTTTTCAACGCTTCTTCGTGTTCCGTCGTTTAACAGAAATATGTTTTGGGGACGGTAATGTTAATGAAATGATGTATGGAATAACCGTCTTTAGGCATGATAACACTATAATATAGAACATTTGATCTGTATCTTTTTAAGGGTCATATGCATGCATTATCCCGATTAAGGCATGTTGTTTCCACGACCTACCTCTTGGAAACAAGAAACTTAATCGTGGTTGCAAAATATAGTAAGTTATGTGTAATTGCTTTAAGTTCAGTCCATGTATTCAATAATGTATTATTAGTAAAATCTAGTAAGTGTAACTTCTTCGCACCAAAGTATAAATTCCATTCAACCCGATAACCTTCATCATTTCTTACGTCTCATTACTTTCCATTATAACTGACGACCTTCTTAAATGTATTCATTGTTTTTTTTACTTGGGCTTTAATGTTAAAAATAAAAAAATATTAACTGATATAACTTATGCATTTTTGATAGCATATATCGTATTTAAAATAGTCACTCATATATAACATTTATTGTTTACTAACTTACTAATCGATTTAAAGATAAATTGAAGAAGGGCAAAATTCATGGATTTGAGCTGCAATGGTTCGTAGGTAATTTTAAAACCGAACCGAACAAAACGTTTACTCACATGAGACCGAAAATACCTATGATTATATTATGTTTGATTTTGAGTTCCCGTTAAGTTCTGCTTCATTAGATTTAACTTATGCAACAATGTTTTCTTACTTGAATGTTAGTTTTTTGGAGCACTTAACTTGAACAGTGTTAACAATTCCATAACCGATGCTTGACTACACTTCAATTCAGTATACTCATATAAGTAATTTATTTAGAGAAATGATAAAGTGATTTCAAAGAGGACGTGCACCTTTAATGTATTGCTAAGTCGGCTGAAGC
>VMBQ01009688.1:0-14317 GCA_007657795.1 Dreissena rostriformis
TTTTGAAGGTGTTCATCTTCGAGCGATTCTACTCGCCTAAAAACATTTACACATTCTGGGTCGATGTCGACGGGGTCGCCTATCTCACGCCCAACGTCACGGAAACCGGCGCCGTTTTTGACGACGTTGACACCCGGAAGCCTTTCTGGCCAATTTTTAATATCTTTGGTGACACAAAGGCTGTTAATCTGATGGGAAAGCAGATAGACGATGAAACTGTGTATTAAGTTCATTACCGTCTTCTGCACAATCCGGATAATTGGGATTATATGTATGGTGTAGTGTCTTGAGTGACTGTCACTCAAGTATCTTTAATAGATCCTATACAGGTATTGAATGTTTATATAGTTAAATAAAATGTCCTCTTGTTTATATCAACGAAACCGCAACCGTACAAAAAGTTGTATTAAACTTTGACCATCTTTAGTATATTACGAATAACTTTTTTAAGTTATGACATTGGCCTTCTACTTGTTGTAGGCCCGGTATGATGTTTATCATTATTCACATGGAATGCCTAATTAAACAGTACTTATGACTTATGAACTTTGCATTTAAATTATGAATGATATAAAGTATACACCTATTGTTAAAGAACAGGATCTACATGAAAAGCCATTTAGTATTCAAGCCCTTCAAACGAAATAGTTATTTGCGAATATAAATGTGGAGCGTTAAACCGGGCAAAATGCTTGTGCGTAAAGTGTCATCCCAGATTAGCCTGTGCAGTCCGCACAGGCTAATCAGGGACGACACTTTCCGCCTAAACTCGATTTTCGCTAAGCAGAGACATCATTTGAACAATAAATACCATAAAAGCGTAAATTGTCGTCCCAGATTAGCCTGTGCGGACTGCACAGGCTAATCTGGGATGACAACTTACGCACATTCATTATGCCCGGTTTTCTCACGACGCTCCACAAATGTATTAGTACGTCCAATGTCCAGATCGTTGCTTAAATCAGCTTATTGAAGGATAGTGTTAATTATGGTAGTCACCTCTTTTAAAGGATATTCATTGTACATGCATCATTGATAGACGGAAAGGAGTCATCGTGAGAAAAGAAATTTGCCCCGCGTCGTGCGAAAATGGATCTTATGCCGTATGCGGCCAGCATAGCTCCATACAAGCCTGCATCGCGCAGTCTAGTCAGGAGCTACGATGTCAGGTGTAACATAACACAAGGTTTCGTGGTCTCATTAGCGGACAGGGTAGCTCTTGACCAGACTGAGCGGATGCGCAGGCTTGGCTTGAACTACGCTGGTCTCATATGGCATTTTCGCATGACACGGGTCAATGTTATAATCTAACAACAGCTAAAAGAACTCTCGCATGTTGCTGGTATCCCATAAATATTAAAAAGTTAACAGTATATTTTATTTTCTGGTAACCGATCGTTACTTACTGTAAACTTTAGCATATATTTTATATTTTACCAGCGGGTGGATAATCAATCAATTAAGGTCTGACTCAAGAGTCTCAGCCAATGTAGAAGGCGTGCTATATCTGCATGTACTCATCAAGAGCGCCAACGTGTCGCCTATTTCTTGTTTAAATATGTGTTTCAAATCTACGTAAAATCTTGCAAATGTTGCCATTGTGATAAGAGACATGATGGAATGAGGTTTTGTGAAAAAATAGAGCATTGTCATTGTCATTGTCGGCGTCGCGCGCACACACTAAACCCAGAATCCATCCAATATTCAACTCTAGTCGCGCTCTGGACAGACTAATCATGGGCGACACTTTCCGCTTTTATGGCATTTTTCGGTTAAAGGAAGTCTCCTCTTCGTGAAACTGCGGACTGCACAGGCTAATCTGGGACGACACTTTACGCACATGCAGTAAATCCCGTTTCCTGAGAGCGAGGCTCGAATGCACGTTAAATGCACAAGTTTCCGTTAATATAAAGATACCATCATTACAGATCAATGCCGTATAGAAACTGTTATACAATTAAACAAGATCTTTTTATTGTTCACATTTCATCGTCATATAGGTTTATTTCAATAGTAAGATGCTAGAATTGGAAAAGCCACATAATTTGTAGCAAGAGCGCGTCTATGCTGTGCAACTACTGGGTGCGAAGGGCGCATCCAATCCCTAAATAAGCCTCGTAATGGGAAAAATAGGCTAAATGCATGTGCGTAAAATGTCATCCCAGATTAGCCTATACAGTCCGCAAAGGCTAATCTGGGACGACATTTTCCGTATAAGCGGGATTTTCAGTTAGAAGAGACTTCATTGAAGCGAAAAATGCCATTAAAGCGGAAAGTGTCCCTGATAAGCCTAAGCGGACAGCACAGGCTAATCTGGGATTACTCTTTAGGCACATGCATTAAGCCCGGTTTCTCAGAACAAGATTCATAAAGTGCTTGAGGTCTTTACAAGTACTTTGTTATATGTCATATATCGGGGTTCTGGTATGCATTATACGGAGCAAGTGCCTATATCTTTTCACGTGCTCGATTGAACTTGCCGGACATGTTCCCATGGCCAATAATACACATGGGCAATAAAGAGGTCGAGTCCACAATATTCTAACCTGTACAATAAATCTATAGTTTTAGCAAATACATCGTATGAATGGCATTTAACGAATCAAATTACACTTTCGCGTACACAATAATAACAACTTTTAAGTAAATCTCGAATGTCACACACATTACCAAATTGTGTATTCGTGGACTATTTAGCGGATGTATGTAATTTGTTTGATTTGCGAAAACGTTATCAAATTGAATGCCATTTGTGTCAAGGGGTGTTTTTACTTGAGAACTCTATATTGAGGTGTCTTCAATACTGTAAAGTGGTTACAAATGTCTGCATGCCGGACAACACGTCCAAAAAGCATGTATGGTTAATTCGCAGTCTAACGAAGCTAACATTTGTCGTATTCTGAGATAAGTGGGCATAAATCTTGTGCGTCAATTGTCATCCCAGATTAGCCTGTGCAGTCCGCACAGGCTAATCAGGGACGACAATTTCCGCTTTATGGAATTTTTCGTTTAAATGATGTCTCTGCTAAGCAAAAATCCAGTTAAGGCGGAAAGTGTCGTCCCGGATTAGCCTGTGCGGAATGCACAGGCTAATCTGGGATGACACTTTACGCACAAGCATTTTGCCCAGTTTTCTCAGAACACGACATACGTTTGTATGTGTTTTGAAGCAAGCTGATTAATAATAACCAGCATTTTTTTGTCAGATGTTAACTTTCGCAATGAGGCAGGACGTTCAACCCTCGATTTGTAACATTTTTGGGACATTTATTTTCCCGACTTTCAGAAAAAGATGTAGGCCCGGTCTTACAAGGCCTACATGCAGCTACGCCACTGTATTTGTTTAAAAAAGAGAATTTCAATCAGATAAGCGTTACGCATTTTTTTTACATTTTCGAGTGTTTATTTTTTTCGTTTTGTATTGATATTTTATTAATACAGATATGAGTTTCCAACAATAACTCGTAAAAATCTCACGTAACTGCATTTATTATAAGCTAGTGCGAAAAACATGTACTACTAGTAGTTGTTTTACACTTTGACCGACATATTGTAATTATTTAAGGTAGCGCATTCGTAATGATTTCCCGCAATTTCTTCTAAGATCGAAGAGCCTTTTTACCTGTTTTAGTTATCGATATCTAATTTAAGCATGTTGGAATGTAAAGTTGTCGTGGCCGAGTGTTTAAGGCGATAAACTTGAAATCTTTTGGGATCTTCCAGGGCAGGTTCGAATCCTGCCGACACCGCATACTTTTTGCGACGCGTTTTATTTCTTTTCTAACTTAATTTGATTTAATATTGCATAATTATACGCTATGTTTATTGTTAAATATGATGCAATTTTTATGCACATTCATCAATTTTTAAAACTAAAACAACGACATGGCTAAATTGGGTGATTTACTGCTGCAAATACGAATCATGCATTTGCATTTTATTTTTTAATTCAAAAAGTAAACGGTAAATCTGTCTATTTGTTTGTATTTTTGCTGTATATAGTGTATATATATATATAAATCTAAGTTCAAAATATTAATTAAATGAAGCTATTTTAAATTTATGACACTTTGTTTTTAACCAACCCAATTTCTACTTGGCTGAAACCACTTACATTTTATGGCGCTCTTCTATAGATAACAAGTTATAAAAATTAAATGTCTGTAAAAGAATACTTATTTTATCATGTTCAAACTGTAAACACCTTTTCTGCATCTGTACACATCAACTGTATGCCCATATTTGGAAATCTGGATGAATTATGGAACTTTCATATACCACAGGGGTGCAAATAAACTGGACAAAAGCCGAGCGTACGGATGGTTTTGAAAAAATCATTTTTTTTTAAGCATGGAAAGCCTACCTTAAAATTTGCGTGTAATTCAGTGTAATGATGCTGATTAAGAAAATAATAAATTAGATTATATTTGGAAAGGTGCCCATAACGGGTGCGCTAACTTTAGGAGCCAGGAAAAAAATCATCTACTTCCAAAATAATGAAAATACCTTTAATACCAGTTATGCTTTATAAACGCATTTTAATAAATATCAAAGATAAGCGTTTAACTAAATTATTGTATTTTGCGTGTGTATATTTCAAGAACTTTTTGTTTTTCCTAAAACCTTTAATTTTTCGTGTCACTAATGTTGGAAATGTATACATCTGTGAACATGTTCCTTTTAGTGTACTGTAAAATCATTATTATTAGTAACGGAAAATGATCGACACAAATGCCTCACTATCTTTTTCCAAAATCAGAAATCCACGAATAATATGTGTCCACGGAAAAAGTCATTTTTTCAAAAATCACGAAATTCCATGCCGACGAATATAAATGATGTTACAGTATTCATGCAACCGAATGATATTGGTAAAAAACGTTTCGATTTCAATTAGTATCGTTCATATAAATAGACACAATTGAAGTCGTATCGAGGATAAAGAGGAACACTTCAACAAAAATATTTACCAAATACTTAAATGTATTTCGTCTACGGAAACTAGTGGTGTGGGATAGAAACATGTTATCAATATTCCTGGAAAAAACGTGTCAAATCAACGGAAATTGGGGTTTAACGGAACACGAAGTTGGCTGATATTGCTTGAACGTCAACGACTGCAAATTTAATTAATCTTCGTGAAAGTGTACTGTATTGTACTGCACGTTCCGTTGCAGGTACAGTCATACTAGGGTATACCTTATATTTTAGACGTGCTCTGGGGAAACGGGGCTTTATGCATGTGCGTAAAGTGTTGCCCCAAATTAACATGTGCAGTCAGTATGGGGCAAATCAGGGACGACACTTTTCGCTTTATGGTATTTTTCGTTTAAAGGAAGTCTCTTTTTTAGTAAAAATCCAGTTTAAGCGGAAAGTGTCGTCCCTGATCAGCCTGTGCGCACGACACCGGATAATCTGGAAGTACACTTAACGCACGTGCATTTTCTCAGAGCGCGGATCATTTCAATATATAAAATAACATTTAAATTGTATTTTTAAAAAGAAACCCCTCAACAAATTCAAACCTCATTAGAGAGGATTTTTGGTTTAACGTATATGGATATAGTAATTGTATGTAGTATCACCAATGTTGTACTATTTTCCGAACTACTCATGTTCATGAACATTAAGTATGACGAATTATAAGATATGTGGAGCGTCACATAATGCTTGTGCGTAAATTGTCATCTCAGATTAGCCTGTGCAGTCCGCATAGGCTAATCAGGGACGACAATTTCCGCTTTTATGGAATTTTTCGTTTAAATGATGTCTCTGCTTAATAGCAAAAATCCAGTTAAGGCGGAAAGTGTAGTCCCGGATTAGCCTGTGCGGACTGCACAGGCTAATCTGGGATGACACTTTACGCTCAAGCGTTTTGACCGGTTTTCTCACGACGCTCCACATATGTGTTTTGACATATGTAGTTATACAAACCGCAACGAAGAAGAGGGGGTCGACTTGATTTGCGAATAGATATAACTGTATGGACTGATAAGAGTTTGAAACCATTAAAACGAAAAGAACAGAACCGTGCACGTTAAAATACACTAACGAGATTGACAGCAAACGGGAGCTACTGAAACACTGCGAAACAATAGCGAACATTAAATGAAGACAGTTAAACTTGAAGAAAATAATGACGTGTGAAGGAGAGGAATTCGGAAAATCGTATTTCTGTCTTCAGATCGACAATGAATCAAAGCCGTATTTCACCCTCCTCTCTATATACAACAGAAGCGTTCGTTCTCATCTCCATTTTCTGCTTAGCAATCCCTGGCAACGTCATCGTCTTAATTTACATCGGCAAGATCAAAGCGCGGCAACAGTTGACAAAGTATTTCATTGGCAATCTTGTAATTGCCGACATCGCCTTCGCGTCGACGGCGCCGTTTACCGCGTATATAAGACTACAGGACACGTGGGTTCTTGGACAAAGTACGTGCTCCATGTTGGAGTACTGGATGTTCGTATGTGCGAGCGTTTCTATCTGGACGATGACTCTCATCAGCGTTGGACGTTACCGTTACGTCACGCAGATGACGTCATCATACACGCGTCTCAAGAAACAACATTACTGCGTCATATGCATAGGGATTTGGCTGATATGTGCCGTAAGCTTTTTGCCCATTGCGTTCTTCTTTCAAATAAAAGAGACGCGTTTTCAGAATAAAACTTTAAAAATTTGCACTTTGCTCTGGCCAAAGGGCGATTTGAGTTATTCCGTATCGTTTACTGTCCTGGTCGTCATACTAATGTGTATGCTACCATTGCTTATAATCAGTTTCAACTACTATCGTATATACCTTAAGTTTTACGAATCTAGACGAGCGGTAGAGAACTCCGATCCGCAAAACGTCACACGTACGCAACGCTGCCGCTGGCGGAACGCACGCCATCAGCGTGTGATAAGGACGCTAGCCAACCTTGTAGTGGCGTTCGTAGCGATGTGGCTGCCGACGATTATTGTATTCGTGGTGATAGAAGACGACGTGTCTCACAGTCACAACGAGGTTCCGTCGTCCGCTCTTATATGGGCGATGACGTTGGCATATCTCAACACGGTGCTCAACGCTGTGCTGTACGGATCGTTGTTCACGGATTTGCCGAAGATTATGCGTCGTTGCTGGGCAACGCAAAGCGACACGACCACCGGTCAACAAGAGCCCCAGCCGGGCAACACCAGAACTCGCAACGACGGCGTTGCTTTAAGGACGATTACACGTTAAGCATACCGGACTTGGAGCAAAAATCAGTGTAACTGATGGAATAAACATGCATTTATCTACAAGTATATATATTATTTTTTTTTACAAATGTCTTTTTAACTCTTAATTTACGATTTATCAAAAAATGACATGTACTACGTTTTCCTCCTTTAACTTTTTTCCCTGCTTACTATGACCAATTAATTTCCAGCAGCATTCTTACTAGGTTACTATATAGCCTAAGATACCATTTGAACGAATAAAAGGAATAACTGGATAATGTATATGCGTATTTTATAATTTCCTCACAATAGCGTAACAGATTCCGATGTATTCCTAAAACTCAGCACACATCACTAGCTAACTTCCGGTTTCAATTTCATCACCGTAACAAACACTTCAAACAAGGTTTATTTATATTAAAATATAAAACTACCGATTTCTTGAAGTTAAAAAGCACATCGAAAGTGACTTTATTTTTTCCACTCCCGCTTGTGTTTTATAAACTTTTTTTTTCTGAACGTTGCTCATTGTTTGTATGTGTTTTTTTTTCAATGCTATACGTACCAATGTTACACACGTAAATTGTTGTAATAAATAAAGAAAGATACACGCACTTCTTTTGGGGCTTTGGTCGACAATATAAAGCTACTGTTTAAATGCGAAATAACGAAATTTGCGACGTAGGCCCAACATATAAAAGGAACATTAAATACGAGTAAACCGTCTCAGTAATTTGACTAAAGAGCATTCAATTAAGACGGTTTGATAGCAACAATCGCTGGAATACTGGTTGTTTTGGATCTGGTTCTTACACCGCACGTCTCTCGATCACTCCCCCCTCCCATGAACGCTTGATATTAGTTAAATAGGCGCTGTAAGAAGGACTCGGGTTGTTCCGGTTCCACCGCTTGCTCCTCGCGTTGTTCCGGAACTTCCGGTTTGGCGACTTGGAGCGACAGGATCTGGCGGAGAGCGGCGCTGCATTTGAGCTCCTGTAAACGAAATGACTTTTTTGTTGTTGTTGTTTTGTTTTTTTATTTCATCGTGCAACGGGAAGTTACACTTCTGTTGCTTTGCTAGTCATACGTCACCATTGACTAATTGAACTGGAATTAAATTGAAGCGTTTGCCTTATCTCATTTTTTCTCTTTTATTACACTGTAATTTGTATTATGATACTACAAGGATAAATAATGTTAAGCATTTAATGTTTGATGAATATATATGGGCCAAGTGTGAGGTTTTGGCGCCATTCGACCGGTTTTAAACCCCCAATGACCCCAGATTTATTCATTGGTTTTTTGTTTTCGTCCTGTGTTGTGTCCTGTGTCTAAATGTATGCCAATTTGTAACTAATCTCATATAAAGGTACTTTAAGTGATGATTAGATTAATCTTCTGCTAATGCAACTGGAGTTTCACTTTATTTATGTCGCATTTTGAGAAAACCGGGCATAATGCTTGTGCGTAAATTGTCATCCCAGATTAGCCTGTGCAGTCCGCACAGGCTAATCAGGGACGACAATTTCCGCTTTTATAGAATTTTTCGTTTGAATAATGTCTCTGCAAAGACCTTCAAAATTCGGTTCCAGCACTGAAAGAGTTAATACATTATAGGAAAGTAATCACTATGAGATTTGTTGATACTGGGTATGAATATGAGATAATGACAATTTTAACTCGTTCTATGTACGTGTATGTAAATGTGGCGTGTTCTGAGAAAACTGGGCAAAATGCTTGTGCGTAAAGTGTCATCCCAGATTAGCCTGTGCAGTCTGCACAGGCTAATCCGGGATGACACTTTCCGCCTAAACTGGATTTTCGCTAAGAAGAGACATCATTTTAATTAAATATCAATACAAAATACAATTCAGTATTGATATTTTATTAATACAGATATGAGTTCCCAATAACAACTAATGACAGTCGTCAAAAACTTAAGTAACTGCATTTATTATTAGCTAGTGCGAAACGCATGTAATACTAGGGGTTGTCATACACTTTGACCGACATGTGGTAATTATTTAAGGAGCCAGCAAAATAACTTATACTTTAAAAAATGGAAATACCTTTATAACCATTGAGTCTTTATAAACGCATTTAAATAAATATCAAGGACAAGTGTTATACATTTTTGTACCTTTTTTTGTGTGGGTATATTTCAAGAACTATTTGTTTTTTCTAAAGCATTCAATTTTTTGTGTCACTAATATTTGAAATTTTGAAATCTGTTAACAGATCTCTTTAAGTGTCTCTAGAATGATTATTATTCTTGGGACATTTATTTTAGTTGAGTTCTCGGGTTGTCCGTTCCAGAAATTAAACACAAACACATCGGAAAATGATCGACGCATATTCCTCATTAATGTTTTCCAAAATCAGAAATCCTCGAATTTACGTTTCCACGAAAGTCTTTTTTAAAAAACCACGAAATTCCATGCGGACCAATATAAATGATTTTACAGTATTTATGCAACTAAAGGATATTGGTAAAAGAAAAAAACTTTCGATTTCAATTATTATCGTGCATATTAATATACAAAATTAGAGTCGTATCGAGGATAAAGAGGAACACTTCAACAAATATGTTTACCAAATACTTAAATTTATTCCGGCTACTGAAACTAGTGGTGTGGGTTAGAAACATGTTATCATTTTCCTGGGAAAACGTGTCAAATCAACGGAAATTGGAGTTTAACGGAACACGAAGTTGGCTGAAATTGTTTGGATGTCAACGGCCGCAGACATTAATTTAATCTACGTGCAAGTGTACTGTACTGCACGGTCCGATTCAGGTACAGTCATACTAGGGTATAAAGGAACTTTTATTTTAGCCATGCTTTGGGGAAACGGGGTTTCATGCATGTGCGTAAAGTGTTGCCCCAGATTAACCTGTGCCGTCCGTACAGTCTAATCAGGGACGTCACTTTCCGCTTTATGGTATTTTTCTTTTTAAGGAAGTCTTTTCTTAGCGAAAATCCAGTTTAAGCGGAAAGTGGTGTCCCTGATTAGCCTGTGCGCACTGCACAGACTAATATGGGGCGACACTTGACGCACGTGTATTTTCCCAGAGCGTAGATCATTTCAATATACATGCATATGTATAACCTAACATTTAAATTGTATTTTTGAAAGGAAGCCTCTTAAACACATTCAAACCTCATTAGAGAGGATTTTTGGTTACACGTATAAACATATAGTAATTGTATCTAGTATCACCAATTTTGTACTATTTTCCGAAATACAAATGTTAAGGAATATCAATTATAAAGAGGAACATGTATAACAAATTATAAGAAGTCCTCCAAATGACACAGGTATGTGTTTTGACGCATTTAATTACACAAACCGCGTCTAGTGGGTCTACTTGTTTACCATCGACGGCTGTCCGTCTGTCTGTCTGTCTGTTTGTCAGTAAACTTGTTCCACGAAGTACTATGGACTAGGTTTTTAAGCGTACTAAACTTGCGTTAATTGAACTTGATGATATTGAGTTGTTCGTGTGCATTTTTTATTCTCCTATGCTGTTAACATTTTCTAATGTTCTGCCCCTTTTCAACTAAGAATTTCTGTACCGTTTATGTAAAAACGTTTGACATATTGCGACATGCGGCATCGGGTAGTATTCGTCTCTACTGTGACCAGCTCTAGTGTTGGCAGATATATCGTCTGATACATGTTGCAAATCAAACGACCTGCTTACCAATAGTTTCATACACGTTACAAATAAGCCGCGATCTTGGAAAACGGGGCTTAGTGCATGTACGTAAAGTATAGTCCTAGCTTTGCCTGTGTAGTCCGCACATGCTAATCATGTAAGACACTTCCCGCTATTATGGTATCTTTCGTTTAAAAGAAGTCTGCTCTTAGCGAAAATCCAGTTAAGGCGGAAAGTGTCGTCGCAGATAAGCCTGTGCACTCTGCAGGGACGACACTTTACGCACATGCATTAAACTCCGTTTTCCTCAGAGCGAGGCTCAAATAAGATGTGCATTCAGTCCTTGAAAACTAATAACATAGCACGATTTTTATCTGAATTATTTTTTGTATGTGCTTTGCGAAGAGATATTACTGTATGGGCTGATAATAGGTTGAAACCATTCAAACCAATTGAACGAAAACAGTGCAAGTTAAAATACACTGACGAGAGTGACAGCATACGGGAGCTACTGAGAAACACTGCGAAACAAAAGCGAACATTAAATGAAGACAGTAAAACTTGAAGAAAATAATAAACAAAACTATGTGTTAAAATTCAATCTGAAACTGTGTAATTATGGCGTGTGAAGGAGAGGAATTCGGAAAATCGTATTTTTGTCTTCAGATCGACAATGAATCGAAGCCGTATTTCACCTTCCTCTCTGAATACAACAGATCTTGGGGCGACGCCGCGACTCTAGAAGCGTTCGTTCTCATCTCCATTTTCTGCTTAGCAATCCCTGGCAACGTCATCGTCTTAATTTACATCGGCAAGATCAAAGCGCGGCAACAGTTGACAAAGTATTTCATTGGCAATCTTGTAATTGCCGACATCGCCTTCGCGTCGACGGCGCCGTTTACCGCGTATATAAGACTACAGGACACGTGGGTTCTTGGACAAAGTACGTGCTCCATGTTGGAGTACTGGATGTTCGTATGTGCGAGCGTTTCTATCTGGACGATGACTCTCATCAGCGTTGGACGTTACCGTTACGTCACGCAGATGACGTCATCATACACGCGTCTCAAGAAACAACATTACTGCGTCATATGCATAGGGATTTGGCTGATATGTGCCGTAAGCTTTTTGCCCATTGCGTTCTTCTTTCAAATAAAAGAGACGCGTTTTCAGAATAAAACTTTAAAAATTTGCACTTTGCTCTGGCCAAAGGGCGATTTGAGTTATTCCGTATCGTTTACTGTCCTGGTCGTCATACTAATGTGTATGCTACCATTGCTTATAATCAGTTTCAACTACTATCGTATATACCTTAAGTTTTACGAATCTAGACGAGCGGTAGAGAACTCCGATCCGCAAAACGTCACACGTACGCAACGCTGCCGCTGGCGGAACGCACGCCATCAGCGTGTGATAAGGACGCTAGCCAACCTTGTAGTGGCGTTCGTAGCGATGTGGCTGCCGACGATTATTGTATTCGTGGTGATAGAAGACGACGTGTCTCATAGTCACAACGAGGTTCCGTCGTCCGCTCTTATATGGGCGATGACGTTGGCATATCTCAACACGGTGCTCAACGCTGTGCTATACGGATCGTTGTTCACGGATTTGCCGAAGATGATGCGCCGTTGCTGGACAACGCAAAATGACACGACCACCGTTCAACAAGAGCCCCAGCCGGGCAACACCGGACCTCGCAACGACGGCGTTGCTTTAAGGACGATTACACTTTAAGCCTACCAGTGCAAGAATCAGTGTAACTGATGGAATAAACATGCAATAAACTACAAGTATATTTAAGTGTTGTTTTTTTTACAAACGTCTATTCAACTCTTAATTTACGATTTATCAAAAAATGACATGTACTTCGTTTTTCTCTGATTACTTTTTTCCCTGCTTACTATGATCAATTAATTTCTAACAGCTTTCTTACTTAGTTACTATATATCCTAAGATGACAATATTAACGAATTTAAGTTATAACTGGATTATGTATTTGTGCAGCGTTTAAATTTTCTTCACAATAATGTAACAGATTCCGATTTATTCCAAAACTCAGCGAAACATCACTATCCAGCTTCCGGTTTCAATTTCATCACCGTAACAAACACTTCAAACAAGGTTTATATTAAACTATAAAACTACCGATTTCATGAAGTAAAAAAAGCAGTTCGAAAGTGACTTTATTTTTTCCACTCTCGCTTGTGTTTTATAAACTTTTTTCGAAAAATTGTTCATAAGGGCTCTGGTCGACAATATAAAGCTACTTTTTACATGCGAAATAACAAAAGTAGCGACGAAGGCCCGACATATGAAAGGTACATTAAATACGAGAACACCGTCTCAGTAATTTGACTGAAAGAGCATTCCATTAAGACAGTCACATAGCAACAATCGCTGGAATACTGGTTGTTCGGTATCTTGTTCTTACTCGGAGCGTCGCTCGATCGCCCCCCCCCCCTTCCCCTGAACGCTTGATATTAGTTAAATAGGCGCTGGAAGAAGGACTTGGGTTGTTCCGGTTCCACCGGTTGCTCCTCGCGTTGTTCCGGAACTTCCGGTTTGGAGACTTGGAGCGACAGGATCTGGCGAAGAGCGGCGCTGCTTTTGAGCTCCTGTAAACGAAACATGATAACGATATACATGTATACATTGTATATATATGCAGAATGCGAAAAGGAAATACGTGATTAGCAAACGAGATAATAATAGTTAACGATGTAATACTACTAGAAATGTATATGATATAATAATACGATATAACGATTGACCATAATACAAATCAATTATTTAGCTGATTACCATATTTGCCAAAGAGCTACATAATTTACTTTAACTACTAAATCAGCCTTCTTTACTTATCAGATTTTGGATAAATATACTTTTTGGACAAGTTTACGCAATCGAATCGAATTTATTGTTGCAATGTCGTACCTAGAAAAGTAACTTCACTTTGAAACAAGTTCATTAAATAATGTGTCGACAAAAAAAATCTTATTTTTCATAAATTAAGGTGGCACAGTCGCATTTTATTTAGTTTTTTTTAGAAAACAAAGATCTATGAAACACATCTATGTAATTTGGCTTCTTATAGCCAACATTATGGTTTCTTCCTGGTACTTCATTACGATGAACGGATTATTCAAGTCTATGATGCTACATCTCTAAACATTATTACTAAAATGTGGCGTGTTCTGAGAAAACTGGGCAAAATGCTTGTGCGTAAAAATTGTCATTCCAGATTAGCCTGTGCAGTCCGCACAGGCTAATCAGGAAGGACAATTTCCGCTTTTTTGGATTTTTTCGTTTAAATGCTGTCCATTCTTAGCGAAAATCCAGTTTAGACGGAAAGTGTCGTCCCGGATTAGCCTTTGCGGACTACACAGGCTAATCTGGGATGACACTTTACGCACAAGCATTTTGCCCAGTTTTCTCAGAACACGCCACAAATA
>VMBQ01009688.1:17743-29886 GCA_007657795.1 Dreissena rostriformis
TATCGACTTACATTAATTATTTGTTCTGTGTTGCCGATGTGTACATTCGTGTGGAAAAAACGGGAATTTTGATAAAGAATAGTTTTCAATTTTACATCTTTCCCGAACCTTTCAAAAAAACAAACAACGTACCGCTTCCAAAAATTAAAGTGTTTTACCCGTAGATATGTGTTAAAGCATGATGCCGTTAGGTGCTACGGAATACCGTTAGGGCCATCGTGGTTACACATTAAAATCCAGAGGGCGACAATGCGAGAGTGCGAGAATACGCTGACGAGAGTGCGAGAATACGATGACGAGAGTGCGATAATACGATGACGACAGTGCGAGAATACGATGACGACAGTGTGACAAGGCGAGAGTGCGAGATTACGATGACGAGAGTGCGAGAATACGATGACGAGAGTGCGAGAACACGATGACGAGAGTGCGAGAATACGATGACGAGAGTGCGACAATACGATGGCGACAGCACGATATGACTATCGCATTGTCGCCATCGTACTATCGCATTGTCGCCATCGTACTATCGCGTTGTCGCACTGTCGTCATCGTATTCTCGCACTCTCGCATTGTCGTCATCGTATTATCACACTCTCGTCATCGTATTCTCGCACTCTCGTCATCGTATTCTCGCACTCTCATCATCGTATTCTCGCACTCTCGCATTATCGCACTCTGGATTTTAATGTGTAACCACGATGGCCCTTACGGTAGTCCGTAATTACCTCAAATTCCTAACACATTCAATTAAATCTCACATTCATATCATGCGTTAATGCACGCATACTTGACTGTGAAAATGAGTGCATGCCTCCCTGTTGCATGTGGATCTGCGAATTATTTTGTATAAACATATGTGCATACCTTTCTATCACGTTTTACAATATCTACAAAGTTTTTTTTACGAAAATACATGCATACTTTCCGAACCCGTTTAAATCAACACAGTCTTTTGATATAAAAATTCGTGCGTTCTTTACTATCACGTGTTAATGCACGCAGTCTTTTGATATGAAAATTCGTGCGTACTTTACTCTCACTTGTTATTGCACGCAGTCTTTTGATTTGAAAATTGGTGCGTACTTTACTATCACGTGTTAATGGACGCAGTCTTTTGATATGAACATGCGTGCATAATTCCATATGTCGTTTTAATCCACGCAGTCTTTTGATATAACAATTCGTGCGTACTTTACTATCACGTGTTAATGCACGCAGTCTTTTGATATAAAAATTCGTGCGTACTTTACTCTCACTTGTTATTGCACGCAGTCTTTTGATATGAACATTCGTGCGTACTTTACTATCACGTGTTAATGAACGCAATCTTTTGATATGAAAATTCGTGCGTACTTTACTATCACGTGTAAATCCTCGAAGTCTTTTGATATGAAAATTCGTGCGCACTTTACTATCATGTATTATTCCACGCATTATTCTGATATGAAAATTCGTGCGCACTTTACTATCATGTATTATTCCACGCATTATTCTGATATGAAATGCATGCGTACCTTACTATCAAGTGCTAATCCACGCTGATTTTGTATATGAAAATTCGTTTGTACCTGGTAGCCTTCTGCAAGTTCCTTGTATTCCGGAACCGGAAGTGCTTCAGAGGCGCCCTCTGTTGTTTGGCTTTGCACGTGATCCTCGGGTTTCAGACGAATAACGATAGACCTTAACTGGTAGCACTGCCCTGAAAAGGGATTATTCGACATGCATATTGTACCAAAACGGACTGGTGAACATTTCTTGAAAAGGAATCATTTAACGCTGTGCAAAAGTAAAACAACTATGCAATGTTGCTTTGAATCACAAATGGTTGGCGCCAAGAAAAGATAATATTGATTAGCATAGTGGTTGAATGAACAATTATTCAGAAATAACGATAATACTAGGGTTACATGCCATTGGTTAATAAACACAGGTTGGTTGCATTGGCAGAAAAGATTTGTGCAGGTTATTGTATTACTTAGCACATATTTTGAGTAAACTTTACATTAAAAAAATACAACATTTCATACGTCTTTTAATTTTCACTATGACGTATTACAAAGATATGAAATATTTTAAACGATGTATTTGTCTATCAATGAGTCTCGTAGTTAAAGCTTTATCCCACACGTCAGCTATGCTCAAGGCCAATTGTGGCGTGTTCTGAGAAAACTGGGCAAAATGCTTGTTCGTAAATTGTCATCCCGGATTAGCCTGTGCAGTCCGCACAGGCTTATCTGGGACGACAGTTTCCGCTTTTATGATTTTTTTTGTATAAATGATGTCTGTTCTTAGCTAAAATCCAGTTTAGACGGAAAGTGTCGTCTCGGATTAGCCTGTGCGAACTGCACAGGCTAATCTGGGATGACACTTTACGCACAATCATTTTTAACCAGTTTTCTCAGAACACGACACAATTAACTTGGGAATTTGTGGATCACTGTGGACGAAACGTGTTTTGTATAACTACACTTCATGGTCGTGACATATTGCAAGTTTAAATTCGATCGCTTAAAAATGTGTAAGTAGTTACCGCCATAAACGTATTACATGTTATGCATGGCATAATTTCTAAATGTTCAATATATTCGTTTATTGTTATTAAGGTGTGTTTTATCAATAGTACACATACATGTATGTTAATCGATAAATAATTGTTTTATTTGTAAACTAATCTTGAAAGTAGTGCCTTTGCACAGCGCAAAACCACACGGGTAAGTTGAAGAGCGATACCTTTGGACACAATGATTACAGAACATTGTTTTAACAGAACATAATTGTATTGTATTACACGTGCACATTACCGTTTCTAGTGTTAAACAAAAAAGTGGCGTGTTCTGAGAAAACTGGGCATAACGCTTGTGCGTAAATTGTCATCCCAGATTAGCCTGTGCAGTCCGCACAGGCTAATCAGGGACGACAATTTCCGCTTTTATGGAATTTTTCGTTTAAATGATGTCTCTTCTTAGCGAAAATCCAGTTTAGGCGGAATGTGTCGTCCCGGATTAGCCTGTGCGGACTGCACAGGCTAATCTGGGATGACACTTTACGCACATGCATTTCGCCCAGTTTTCTCAGAACACGCCACATAAATATAGTGAGCCGTTTTTTTGTGCAGAAATATCATAATGGATGAACTTTACAGATATTTTAAACAAAAACTCGTTTTATTTCACATGTAAACAGTGTATCCAGATATTTATGGAACTGTTTTGTCGTTGTTATCAATAAAATATAACAATATTGTTTTAAGGAACACAAAATAATACAATGTGAATCCCAATAACATAACATTTTAATAGTGCACAAACTACCGAATTATATTTCTACTTTATGTTTTTGCAACTATATAACAAACCTTGAAGAATCGTGAGTGCGCCGGGAGCCACTGGCGTTGCTAGGAAACGAATCATCTTGAGGGCCTTCAACCCACCTTGACACATTTGGTCCACGAGTTCGCTTGAAATGTACGCCATGCTGTGTAACTCTAAATCTTCAAGCTTCTGACAACGTGTGGCTGTGTGGTATGTTTTAGCAGAGAAAAAGCTATTATTAAACGTATGCATTTAACAAACTTGCAATACTATTATACCATAACTTGAACACTTATCGTAAAGAACAATAACAATTACTCAATCAGGAAAGTTAATAATGAATAGTAAGTAAGAAATTTGTTTAAAAAAAAGGACGATGCAAATAAAAAAAAGGTTTCGTATTCGCGGGAACAGTTGTTTTTTTATTTCTCTTCGGGAAAATGTGCATTCTTCGCGTTTTCATTTTTCCTTGAACTAAATGGCCTAACTAAGGAAGATTCACTGGTGAATTAATTAAGTTTGATGCCCTTGGTTAAGATTTACTAGTAATCAAAATAAGCCTCGTTCTGGGAAAACTGGGCTTAATTCATGCGTGTAAAGTATAATCCCAGATTAGCCTGTGCAGTCCGCAAAGGCTAATCAGGGACGACACTTTCCGCTGTTAACATTTTTTTTATAAAGGAGGTCTCTTCTAAACGAAAATCCAGTTTAGGCGGAAAGGGTAGTCCCTGATTAGCTTGTGCGGACTGCATAGTCTAATCTGGGACGAAACTTAACACACATCCATTAAGCCCGGTTTTCCCAGAACGAGGCTTAAATTTAACTAGCCAAAAGTGTGTTTCTTTCTAGCACGTGTTTGTTCCTCACCTACGAAGACCAGACTGGTGAGGTCAATGTGTCTGCCGCCAAGGGTCAAGGTTCGAAGGTCCTCGAGGCACTGACCAATCATCTGAACGCAGCGCGTGCTGAGCCTCTCTACGTTGGCACTGTAAGCGGAACTGACGTCATATTACAGAAATATCGTAAGATTGTCTTAAAATATTTCTACTTAAGTTTGACATTTCATAAACAATATTATTTTAAACCTATCTCTAAATGTAATCCAGAGCAGAGGAATAGAACGGCATACACTAGTTTAAAAAAAACACAATTGTAGACTTATTTCTTACAACAAAAGACTATCCATTTGAAATATTAAAAATAACTTCCTGCTGTATGTTTATAAATCATAATACCAATGAAGGCATGTGCCGAAACATGTTTAGTATTTACATTATTTACTAATCGAAACCGCCGTGTTCTTGTGATACATTTAATTTCATCATCCGTAAACAAAATATGTGTACGTATGGACGTACACAAGATGTATGCGAATTACAAGGCCATGTTTCTTACCATGGCATGATGGGGTGTATCCGCAGCGTCTGCAGGTCCCGACACCCTGACCCCAGGGCCCACATGACCTCTTGACCTATGACGTCATGGTCGCTGAGGTATGTCACGTGACGTAGCATCCGGCAGCAGCAACTGGCTATCCAGACACTCCTGAAAATGGTAAAATTTGATGATGATGATGACGATGATGATTAAGGTGGTGGTGGTGGTGATGATGATGCTGATGATGATGATGTGGTGGTGGTGGTGGTGGTGATGTTGGTAGTTGTGGTGGTTGTTGTTGGGGGATGGGATGGTTGTGGTGGTGATTGTTATGGTGGTGATGTTGATGGTAATGATGGGGGGATGGTGATAATGCTATCGGTTAAGAGTTGATGTTGGTAGTGGTGATGGTAATTATTATGTTGGTGGTTATGGTAGTCATGATAACGGTGAAGATGTTGATGTATTGTTGATGTTAGCCGTGATGATGAAATATTGAAAGTGGTTGTGGTGATGAAGGTGTGTTATGTGCGTGTGTGGGACTACGACGACGACGACAACGATGACGATGGCGATGACGATGACTTTGACGATGACGATGATAATGGCGATGATTATAATGATGATGTGTTCTATTATATGCCATATAGCTTACTTTGCGGAGAGTAGGGTTCCACAGTTTACTATGGAGACGGTGTGAATAGACAGTGTTCTATTATATGCCCTATAACTTACTTTGCGGACAGTAGGGTTCAACAGTTTACTATGGAGACGGTGTGAATAGACAGTGTTCTATTATATACAATATAACTTACTTTGCGGACAGTAGGGTTCAACAGTTAACTATCGAGGCGGTGTAAATAGACAGTGTTCTATTATATACAATATAACTTACTTGGCAGACAGTAGGTTCCACAGTTAACTACGGAGACGGTTTGAATAGACAGTGTTCTATTATATACAATATAACTTACCGGTACTTTGCGGGCAGTTGGGTTCCACAGTTTACTATGGAGACGGTGTGAATAGACAGTGTTCTATTTTATACAATATAACTTACTTTGCAGACAGTAGGGTTCAACAGTTTACTATTGAGACGGTGTGAATAGACAGTGTTCTATTATATACAATGCAACTTACTTTGCGGACAGAAGGGTTCCACAGTTTACTATGGAGACGGTGTGAATAGACAGTGTTCTATTATATACAATACAACTTACTTTGCAGACAGTAGGGTTCCACAGTTTACTATGGAGACGGTGTGAATAGACCGTGTTCTATTATATACAATATAATTTACTTCGCGGACAGCAGGGTTCCACAGTTTACTATGAAGACGTTGTGAATAGACAATGTTTTATTCTATACACTAGAACTTACTTCGCGGACAGCAGGGTTCCACAGTTTATTACTGAGACGGTGTGAATAGACAGTGTTCTATTATATACACTAGAACTTACTTCGCGGACAGCAGGGTTCCACAGTTTATTACTGAGACGGTGTGAAGTGTAGCCTCGGCCTTCTTGAAAATCTGCTCAATACCGGACTCGAGAGAGTGACTAAAAACACAGCAAAGTGCATACTAAAAAAATAATAGTCGACTTATCGTTTGATATAGGTCAATAAACTACGGTATGTAGTTCTTCTTAAGATTAAAGATTTTAATCACGAACGCGTTAGTCCTAGGGTCTTTGAATAATTTCATGACAAAGTGAAGATTTTTCTAGGTTATTATGATAAAAAAAATATTCAAGATTTCAACTTTATTTTATTTTAAACCGGGATCTGTTTGCGCCGTGTTCCCGCTCTAATTACCACTCTATATGCTTAAATGATTACCGAATATTGTCGTTATAATCTTCAACAGATTCGTCCGTCCGTCGATTCCGCGGTAATAGATCTGAAGATGAGAAAACATGGAGTCGTTAGGGCCAAGTCCATCATAATGTACGTTCTAAAGTCACGTTCATAATGTAGTTTTATCGAAAAAGAGGATTTTTTTTTTTTAAACTTAGTCCGATCAATCTTTAGTATTACACGTATACAGCGCAGTGGGTACATAAATAATTTTGCATTTGAAATCTTAAATTTATAATTGTTCTTATTGCGTTTAAGTTTAAACCTATTTATTTATTGCGTTTGAAGATATTTGATATGAAAACTTGTCTCAAGCGAAATGTTTTTATTAAGCATAAGACAATACTAGTTACCCCCTCCGACCCAATACAAAGACCCAATACAAAACAAGGAAGTCGTATCAAATAAGCCGCGTTCTGGAAAAACCGGACTTAATGCATGTGCGTAAAGTTTCATCCCAGATTAGCCAATGTATTAAGCCGGATTTTTCCAGAGCGGGACTCAATTATACATGTATAAAAAGTTACCTTCCAGAATCAGAACCTTCAGCAGGCTACATCGCTTTGAGAGACGGGTCAGGAACTGCAATAGGAAAACTGACGTATTTGTTATTTGCAGTTACATTCACGACTCGTGTTCATAGTATAAAACTTGTTTAATTCCAAGAAGACTTCGGATGGTGTGTTTTAGGTAAGATTAACTAATTCCAATTCCCAAACGGTCCCTTTATAAAAAATGCTTGTTTTCAGAGCATTTTCTTGCCTTTTCTATACGTCAAATAGTGCAAGCCTGGTATTATTTGAAATATGGATATGTTCTCTTTTAATAATTGCAATCAAAAAAGATACATGCTCGCAACTTGTAAGGATGTAAAAATCGCCCTAATCCAACTACCCTCGGAAAACCGGGTTTCGGCAGTGATGTTTCGACAAAAGCACAATACTTCAATAAACGCATGCTAAACGTTCTTTTTTCAACGTAGTCTCCAATGAAATGCACCAAAATATTGCAGACACACATAGCATACAGGAAACCGTTAAACGCATGGGTGCGATCGCTAAATGGCTTTTAAACCGGAAGAGAAAAGCAACTCTTTAGCAATAGGCACTCCTTGGACTACTGAGGTATACAAATTGATTAAGTGGATTGTAACCTGAGAGGTGGGGGTGCGCAGAGTCGGGCCACTAGTTGCTATTTCGGACACTGTGAGTGCCTAAAGTTTATATCACAGTAATAGTGCTTTATATTTCACTTCTTAAGCATCAGATAAATACCAACCTCAGTCGATACTTTCTCGTGTCTCAGCGCCACTCGGACCCACAGTCGTGGACTCCGGGCGACGAGGCGCCACTCGCGGCACACCCGGGCCGCCACGCAGAGGGCCGCTGTGTCAAGGAAGGAGAAGACACTAATGAGCGCCCGCCGCCGTCGTCGCGTCGCCTCCCGCCGCTGCACCGGAACTGCTTCCAGCATATCGAACGAGGCTGCGTTCCGATAAATGGGTTAGTACACTGTACATAATATCACGTATTTTGTACAATTACGAACTATCATTCAATTTATTGATGTTTATAGGTTAACTGAGTCGTTTACTGCCTTACAAACCGCGACATTGTTCCATTTATTTAGATGATCTGACTTTTAGCAATCGAAATGTAAACTACCATGCTGCTATCGGTATTTGGGTTTATTTTGCGTAGTTAAATGGAAAGAAGATTGTTTAATAATAATAATAATAATAACTTTATTTCACGAAGATATCACATTAAGAAAATAACATTTCTTTTTTACAATGTGGTCTTCAAAAACACAGTATATGTAAATATAACTCAACAATTTCTAGCATACTGCAGTCAGCCTTAAAATAATTACAAAAGCAATATGACTATAATAATAAAATAATAATAATAATAATAATAATAATGATAATAATTAATAGTCATAATAACAATAATAATAAATAATAAATATTTCATTCTTTCATATCAACAGACAGTCACAAAGCATACAGAAGGGAAAAAATACCCCCCAAAGCGGTATTTTAATCGATACAATCCACATACACATCAAAACAAGTTTTGCGTTTGTAGCAAATGATTTTTAAAGTGCCTTTTAAAGGAAATAAGTGAAGGTGCTTGTCTTACATTATTTGGAATAAAGTTCCAAATATTTCTCGCACAATAGGCAAAAGTACGCTTTCCGTAATTGGTTTTAAATGAAACAGATGATAAATCGTTGTGGGTGGTGGATCTAAGTGAGTATGTATTGTTATTCGATACAAAAATAACGTCGTCAAAATAATGAGGCATTGAGCCATGTAAAACTTTGTATACTATAGTCCCAACAAGAAATGTACACCTATTTTCAAATGACAACCAGCCCAGTTTATTGAAAATTGGAATTGAAGGAGAAGAAAACGGTTTATTCATTATTATTTTTGCAGCTCGTTTCTGTATCGAAATTACCTTCTTTAAATTTGATCTTGTGGCTGAGCACCATATTGCACAACAATAGTCCATGTGTGGTAAGATGTATGAATTGAAAAACAATTTCATTGTTTCATAATTAAGATAGGGTTTAATCCGTTTTAATAAGGCTAGCTTTGAGTTGAGCTTTCGACAGACGTTATTTATATGCAGTTGCCAAGTGAGATGTTTGTCAACAGTTACTCCAAGTAAATTATAATGTTCAACTTGTTCAATAACAATGTTGTTGATTTTAAGTAATAAGGTGTCTGTAGATTTATTAGCACTGGATAATACCATGCATTTAGTTTTGTTTGGGTGTATTAACATATTGTTAAAAGAGCACCAATTTGATATTATATTTAAGTCATTTTGCAAAGTACTTTGAATGTTTTTAATGCCAACGTCAGCTACATGTAAGGTAGAGTCATCTGCATAAAGATCTAACGTTCCCTTTTGAAGGAAAAACGGCATGTCATTAATGTATACAAGGAAGAGAAGAGGGCCGAGAATTGATCCTTGTGGTACCCCGGCTTTTATAGTTTTAAAAGATGATTTTTGTGTTCCGACTTTGACGCATTGTTGTCTGTTAGATAGGTAAGACTGCATCAAGGTAAGCACACTCTCAGAGAAATGGTACATAGACATTTTGTTAAGCAAAATATCATGATCTACTAAGTCAAAGGCTTTTTTGAGGTCAAGGTATACTGACCCTACAATTTGTCCAGAATCTATGTTTTGTAGCCAAGAATCTATAAGTCGAATCAATGATGACTGACAAGAATGATTTTGACGAAAACCAGACTGGAAAGTATGCAATAATTGATGTTTTTCAAAAAATGACTTCATTTGATTTGAAATGTGCCTTTCAATTATCTTAGAAATAGTAGGGAGTATGGAAATGGGTCTATAGTTGTTTAGATCATTTTTATCTGATTCTTTATGCACAGGCAATATATATGCATTCTTAAGTCTGTCCGGAAAAATTCCACTTTGAATGCTCTTATTTATGATTGATGTTATTGGGTCGACAATGGAATCACCACAATGTTTGAGTATATCAGGACCAATATTGTCAAGGCCAGGTGCTTTATTGTTTTTTAGAGAGTCGATTATTTTACGGACCTCGAATACTGTTATTGGTGCAATTTCAAATACATGTGTTTTAAGTTTATCATTGAGATATGTTTTGAATTTTTCATAATGACATGGTTCAAATTTTGTTTTGGTGATCAAATCAGAGATGTTAGTGAAATGTGTGTTGAATGTGTCTAAGATCTCAGGAATGCTGTCAATGGTTGTATTATTTACGTCAAGTGTTAATGGCAGAGTGAGGGGAGGATTTGGATGTGCAAGAGAATTAATTGTTTTCCATATATGTTTTGTCGAAACATTTTCCCTTACTGAGTTATTATAAAATTGTTGTTTATATTTCCTTATAAGAAACGTTACATGGTTCCTTTGTTTTTTGTACTCGTCGATTTTGTTATGTTTTTTCAACCAGTCTCGCATTTTAATTGCATGTTTAATTTCGTCTGAAAACCATCCAGGTAAAATGTCTGACTTAATTCTTTTTGTTTTAATAGGTGCATGGATGTTTAATGTTGATGATATGGTATTAAGCAAATAATTGAGACATGTATTGGGATCTGAGACCGTGTCAATCATGTTTAAATTCGACATTAATAAATCTTTTTGAAAAGCGTGTTCCTTAAAATGTTTGAATTGCCTATAATCTTTTGATATGTGCTTGTTCTTAGGTATTTTTGTATGCATTTGTCTTGTAAAACATACAGGAAAATGATCACTAACACTATAAGATGAAACAAAAACATCGCTAATACGATCGGGTCTATTTGTATACAAATGATCAATAATTGTAGACGATTTCTTTGTAATTCTTGTTGGTTCCATTACTAACTGTTTAAGACCATTTGAAATTACAAAAGAATTCCAGCGTGAGTTTTTGAATGTATCTTTTCCAGACTGAAAGTTCATATTTAAATCTCCCAAAATGTAAAGTTCTTTATTCATGCAGTTAATAGCGTTTTTAAAGCTGATATCATAGGCTGATACCCAGTCAATGGTAGAATCCGGTGGCCTATAAATAAAGTTAATAAGAAATGATTTAGTGTTTGGGAACATAATTTCAATCCAGACCGACTCTAATGAACACGTATTTAAATCTAATTTATGTTGGAAAGGTATATTGTCTTTAATATATACAACTATGCCCCCACCCTTACGACTATCTCGGTCACGACGAATACAAAATATAATTTTAGCCAGTATCACAACTGAGCGTCTGAGAAAAAAACAACAAAGGTAAACATTTAAAAATTGACAATTTCGCGAAGATCAATTAGAAGTTGTTATGGGCGTCACTTTTGGCACATCAGGGCCTCCGAAAAAGGGGCCACGGCGTCCAGACAGTAATAGACACTGATGAGATACGTTTATTAGTTCTTGCTTGTGTAAAATGTGCTGTAAAATGGATTTAAATAAGGTCGGCAACTGTTTCTCGACTTCTTGATTAGCCATTCTAGTCTGAGCCAGTGGTTTTCCCTTGTATTTTCTATTACTGATTTTATTTCATGTTTGGTGCAATTTTCACCACATTATCAGTGTATACGTGTTTATCCGGTTTCGTATTCATCCGGGGAGGAGGAACATTCGTTTTCGTTTACTTTTTATTTAAGTTTTTAATAATAAAATGGTTCGAAAGATATGGCAAATATATAATGTTGTTTTTTCTCTTCTCGCGTACGGTACATTGGCATTTATACATTATCTGAAAGCGCATGCCGGAATCGCAACATTCTTGACAATACAGTATCCAAGAAACTATATAAATATGTGAATATTTGTGTGAAAACGGGACTTTATGCATGTGCGTTAAGTTTCGTCCCAGATTAGCCTGTGCAGTCCGCACAGCCTTATCAGGGACGACACTATCCGCCTAGACTTGATTTTCGTTAAGAAGAGACTTCATTTAAATTGTAAACATAAAATTCCATAAAAGCGGAAAGAGTCCCGTTTTCCCAGAGCGCGGCTCATATACATTCCAGTGTTATTGATGTTTGGGAGCGCTTTCATAATATGTGTCGTGTTCTGAGAAAACTGGGCAAAA
>VMBQ01009689.1:0-30209 GCA_007657795.1 Dreissena rostriformis
CCAACAATTGAATGATAGTAAACTCGTAGTATATGCAGGACATGTCTTGATGACCCTTTCCACCGAAAATGTTAATATTCATGCTGATATACTTAAAGTTCTTATAAATAAAAATGAGGTTTATTACGCTTAATACTATTCCGTTTGCATAGATTATATTTTAATTTGAGTTCGAAAGCTCTCCGTACAAATACAATGCATACTTTACCGTACGGTAAGTAGGAAACGTTACAGAACTTTCTTGATTAAGTCCAGAGGCATCACACCGCATGGCGTGTATAGAAACAATATGATAAATAATCACTTAATCATGATGTAATTAGTCTGATTTTACTGAGTTTTTGTAGTTTGGTCTATTTAATGTCATTTAGAAAAGTTTTTTGCATATTTATTTTTTATTTTTATTTAAGTGGATATACATTAGTTTTATTGTCAACTCTTTACATATATTGACGTCAGAAGGCGTTATTTAGACATACTTTGCTAAGATTTGATGATACTTTCATATAATGCATGTTATGTTTTGTAATTTTCTAGAGTTTTACTATATATCAGAACAGAACAGAATAGTTTATTTCGACTTAGGCATATACAGCTCATCCTCATAAGCATACATATGCAATAACAGCATGAGTTTCAATTATATATCGAAGCTGATAGATAATGTAGTTAGTCACTGTACATTTTTCGCGATTTTTTGATTGATTACTATTTATTATGTTGATTAATTATAATTTATTATTGTATATGTTACATCACTTTAATTATTGACGTCCTTTGTGTATTATTTACACTTAAATTCAGCTAACCAATTATGATACATACAGTACTTTATTGGGTGTACTTATGTTAATATATGCACACATAAAACGAATTATAAATATAAATTTCTAGAATCTTTAAATATAAATATTATCTATTATATACTCATCAATGTTTATTAATTTCAGATTGTTAGTATATTGTATATCCAAATGCGTTTGTTCTGTTTCACCCCCACCCCAAACCCTAGAAAACAAAACAAAACAACAACAACAAAAACAAATTAGCAACAACAAGCAAACAACAATATACACACCAAAACAACATACACATGACGAATTTATGAATGCCACTATACATGCATTTACTTTTATATAATCATCTTATTAGCCTTAGTGAAATACTCCACCTTAGGATAAATTAAAAAGGGAAACCTCCAGAAATTTCCAGATTAACATTATATGAAAAAAGCTTACACGAGCAGTTTATTGACGTTATTTTTTTATTCGCTTGACTTCGCTTTTTCTCCATCATATGAATATTCTACACTAACAAAAATCATTAATCGATGTACGTAACACATGGCATGTGTTGATTAAAATAGTAATGTTTATTTACATGACCCAAAATTGTGAACATCTTGATATGTTTAATAAGGTTGTTCTTGGCCTTAAACAAACATATCCCATAAATTCCCGCTGGGGGGTCAAAGTCCTTAGAAGGCCGCGATCTATAGCCTTAAATAAACATATCTTTGTTCAACACTATTAGGCCTGCTATAATATATAAGCAATCTTAGTTTTTGTCATGTGATTATCGATACCTGTTGCACACCAAATTTGGATTCTGCTTATGCTTGTCTCAGTTTTTAAACAACGACATTGCAGACATATTTTATAATAACTAATTAAATTGTCCTGCTTTAAATTTGTTTAAATATTATTTGTTAATAAATGAAATAAAAGATTCACCTTGCAAAATAAATAAACACAAAAATAAAAACTGGTCCTGATCATTAAACAATGTATTAATATACAGAACAATCCGAGGTCGAACAACTAGATGCAAACATTCAATTTTTTTACCAACCATTTCACAATGAGATCGTAAATGTTCGTTAATATTCGTTGAAACAAGTCAAATGGAGATAAACCATATGAGTTTTTCAGCCAATCAAAATTTGGAGCCACTAACAGGACCTATCGAATACAAATTTGAAAGTTAACATGCGGTGAATTGTGGCCTGTCTTATATACCACCGACATCTAAATAAGAATAATTTACTATCTTATCACCGAAAATTATTTTATTAATTAGAATTTTGTTATATGATCCGGTTTTCCAGTTCAGATGTCATTACATTTCAAATATAGTAAAAATAAAACTCCATAATCTGTACATAAACATAAGATGATTAAACTGGTATCATCGCCTCGGAACGGTCAATGCATAGCTTTGGCGGTTTAAACTGGTTTAATGGCTAGCCGAACCTCACACTCAACCCATAATTAAACCAAACACGCGTCTAAAACAATTTTAATCAAATGAACCTAAGAATAAAAACATGTATGCCCAAATAAATGTGACGCGCGAATCGAATGCATATCATTTTAGTACCCAAGTTTCGTTAGTATTTGAAACCTCATACATGAATGGGGGATATGTTGTCAAGGTAAAGTATAAAAAGAAACATGGTCATATCTAAACAGGTAATTAAACTGTCAAATACGCGATATATCTATAGAAATTTTTAAAACACATAAGGTGTATCAAAGATCGTATATATGTTTCCTCCGCATAAACAAAAATCAGCCCCATCTCAAATAGCAGCTGAAATTCTATATACAAATAATTGATCATAACATGTTAAGAATGTACGCCTTTTTTTTCAATTATAAGCTTACACACCATTTATAGTTATAAAAATGCACGTAAAACCAGGTGGAATTTTGGTCATTTCAGATGGCTTCCACCTTTATAAAAAAAATGTCGATACATTCGAGATCAATGCGTGTTTGCATGTTAAATAACTGTAACAAACATCTCGGTCTTTTATTTAACAACCAACTCTTAAACTTATAAAAACTTTAAATATTTATACTATTATTAAATTTTTCCATTCTAAAAAACACACTGTATATTTATTCATAATTGGTAGACATCAGATTGGCGAAATGGTTCGCAGAAGAAATGTTCGTGATTTTTGTTCAGGCTTTTTTTAAGTATTAAATCTAAGATTGTGCATACATTGTTAGTTCATTGTCGTCGCTCGATCCCATAATTGTGCATGAGTAAAATTCAGAAGAACAGAAACATTATTTACTTAGGAAACCACATGTCCTCTCGATTTTGGGAGAAACAATAACGTCAAACCACTAGGAATGCATACAGTTATATTTTCTGGAGAGGGCATGTTTGACATCCGGTACAGCTTATCTGAAATTGGGCTAATTTCCTAATTACGCCTAATTTCCCGATAAGTTACATTCGAAAATGTGCATCAACTTTAATGCATCGAATGAGTAAACAGCAAAACCATCAAAACATGCATGCAATAAGGTCACAGGTTAATATTGTTTCGCATCGAACCATGTATATGAACTTGGAGTCAGTTTGCAATCCGGAGAGCCGATCCTTCAAAATGTGACATTATTATTTGTGTGGTGGATGTTGGGGACTTGTATACGCTCTTACATATACATTTGTGAACATTTGTATACAGAGAAATACGAATCGTATAGTAATTCATCCTTAAACCGTTCATCTTAGGGATACATTTTCTTCAAAAGCAAACTGATTGAAATGGCGGTGAGTGAAGGTCTTTCATATTTGTTGTTTGCATTTCTCAATAATAAAAAACAACGTATAAACATGTAAGAACACGCTTTTTTTCGCGTGTCTTGTGTCTGTTAGAAACTCATAAAAGCGATATAAAGCTATAGCGGATTACCATTAATGCGCGAAATTTATCTAAGTGGTGTGAAGCCGCTTCTTGCTCTGTTTATCGTTTGACGCTGTGATTATTTAATTTGTTCATCTATCAATTAATACATCTTTACGTTCATCCCTCCATCAAATAATCTAACATTTGTTTTATACTTTTATATGTCAAGTGGTACTAATAGTAAAACGTAATGTGCCTTTGAACTTTATTCAAACCGATTCAGAACAAGAGCGACCTGACATCTAAAACTACTACTTCATAACTATACTTCCCATTCTAAGTAGTATAGAGATTTTTATTTCTATTGATATATATATTTTAAGCAATTTGCTGTTCAAAACTTGATTTAATTGTTATAGCAATGTGCTATCCGAAACCTTGCAATATTTAATATAACAAAATAGTAGGTTGTATAAAACTCTATATCACAGCCTGGTTCTTTAAGACGAAGAAGTACAACATTACCATTGGAGACAACTGGACGCAATTCACGTTTCCATTTGATGATGTCAGTAACGACGAGTACAAATTCGGTGTGATTCACGACTGGGATCCGGTTCACGACGAGGCACAGCTATCACGAGAAAATCTTGTTGCTTAAATGGAATCACACTGCCAATTTCTGTATGGTATTGCATAACTACATAATGCTGTTTTTGCACTAATAACAACAGAAAATATTGGAGCAGTTGAGTCGTGTAATAAAATCGACTTCGAATTGATGATTTAAAAATACCATCTTTTAAAATTGAAACGTTCAACGATTTTTTATTCAAAGATATGAACATATACTTTTTCACAAGGCTCTTCATTTTAGTTATTTATTCATAACACTTATTTTTTTAATATCATTTCACTTGAAATCTAATTGTAATGCACCATGAAATGTAAATGCTATGTAGTGCGATTAACCAAATGTCTAGTGTGGTAAAAGTATTTAATAAACAACTCATTTTAGCATTGTCGAAAATGGATTAAGTTCTTGAACATCTGAAATTTCATTGTTTTACATGATTTCTGCTATATGAAATGCATTATTACAAACAAAAGACATATAGGTTACACTACACTTTCCATTTTGTCAATTTTAACATTGTGTGTTTTGTCATTGTTCGAATGAATAGTTCTTCATTTGCAATTTATAAATATCTGTTTACAAACAATGATTGTCATAAATATGAATCGCGCTTTAAGAAAAACGTGGTGTGCGTAAAATGTCGTCCCAAATTACCCTGTGC
Organism: Dreissena rostriformis; assembly: GCA_007657795.1. Classification (NCBI taxonomy): domain Eukaryota; kingdom Metazoa; phylum Mollusca; class Bivalvia; order Myida; family Dreissenidae; genus Dreissena; species Dreissena rostriformis. The sequence continues at coordinate 4,945 of VMBQ01009689.1, forward strand.
AGTCCGCACAGGCTAATCTGAGACGTCACTTTCCGCCTAAACTGAATTTTCGTCAAGAAGAGTTTTCCTTTAAACGAAAAATAAAATAAAAGCGGAACGTGTCGCCCCTGATTAGCCTTTGCGGATTACACAGGCTAATCTGGGACGACACTTTACACACATGCATTTAACCCCGTGTTCACAGAGCGAGGCTCATATATAGTTGGTGACAAACTTTTTTCCAGATCTTCTCCGTCGTGAATTTAACGGGCTCCTTTGGGCTGTCCATTATTTGCCTCGGGATATTTCTTACCATCGCCGACAAAAGGCTTCGCGAAATGCCGGAGATGTGGCATCTCTTTCAAATTATGTTGCTTTCAGTTCTGATGGGAAGCATTCTGCACCCGATCGCGATATTTTTTGACACCCACCTATGCCTATTCGTGATGTACTCAGCAGAATACATGAGTTTTGCGTCGCCATTGCTGATGGTGGTATTCCACGTGGAGGTTCTCTTCACCAAGGCGATCCCGCTCTCTCGTTGGCAGACCCGCGAACTCACGAGATTTTGTATTCTCAGTCTAATATCTTGGCTCTGCACCAGCCTCTTAGTTGCACATGTTTTCTTTACAAGCAACACCGAGGAGATGATCTGTTTAGAAATCTGGCGCGAAGACGCACAGATGGCGAAATTCGCACTACGAGAGGTTTCGCCGATGGTCTTATGCGCCCTGTGTAACACGGCGATGATCCTTGTCGGTTGCCTCAAGAAGTTTAGACAAACCTTGCGAACTGAATCGGGTGGATTACAACTAGTACAACACGCATATACTCAGGACGTTGCAGAATGGATGAGCATTTGTTTAACCCTCGATGTCATTTTACTTATACGCTTCGTCGTAACGGCTGTCAGTTTGAGAGAGATAACCATGTTCACGCCGGTAGAATATAGAATGAGGATTTTGCTGCACGTTTTCCACGCGCAGTCGTTCTACATTGTGATTATGTGTGCACTTTTCATATCCGAAGTGCGCCGAAGCATAGCGGACGTATTCTTGAAGATTGTTGGCGTTTTTCGCGCCTCCCAGGAAAATGATTCCTTGGCTGTTAGCTTTGGGAACATTTCTCAAACTGTGTAGTATGCTTTTGAATGTTTTGCCAAGATTCGTAATGTACTGTCAGAATCGCAACAATCATGAGACGTTTACTTGTACGGAACTTTTGCGGAATTCATAGAAAATTAGAAAGCTTGAACATAAAGACATACGAAAATGCGTAATGCTCGCTGTAGGACAAACATGATACTTGGTCTGTTTTGAACGGATTTCCACATAGAATTATGTATTAAGTGCGACATTTATTTCTTTCATTAGAGGAAAGTGTTGTCTCTCCATAAAATAATTCCCAATAACTTTTCTGGTATAAAACTGACAGAATGCCCTGTGAATATTTGGCTGAATGTTTAGGACTACATGTACATGAAATCAATTTTCAAATCATGTGTTAATTTATATTATGCAATGGATATCTACACAAATCTATGTTAACATAGCACATCTAACGTTGAAATTTTGGCTATTGCTATAAAGAACACTGATTATTTATATGTTAACTTTATTTTACAAAATATATAAAGAAATTGTCGTTGATTATAGAGGCTTAAATAAATGGACATGTCCACGAATGCAGTGTGAGCTAGATTTGAAAGTGTAGGTAATTGTTAGTTAATCCAAGACACTTATTTTCATCATAGTTTATCTAGTAACAAGAGTTTTCCTTACCAATAAATAAAAATGTTCTTTAATTCTTATTTAAAAGCGTTCAAATAGTAAATTAAATTGTATAAGTTCATGAAACTTCTGAGATATAATTTGTGCACTGGCCGCATCTGACAAACCTCCTAGATTTGGATCTTCCGGTATTTTTATTTTTCTATTTTTAGAACCGATACGTAATTTTTGACGCGATCTTTATTGATTGCAAACAATCTTTGATGTTACCCTTTTATTTGCACGAATATCACGTGAAGGAAGACGTGAACGTTGGAAATCTGTGTAATTTGATATTGATATATAATCAGATCCTTTCACATGGATTTTGAAAAACACGCGAGGGAACTACAATACACAGCCGCGCTATTTTAATCAAAAACCGTCGGAGCGATTCGTATCTTTCCGTCAAAACTCGGTATGAAATGGTCTCATCTGGACAACGCTGGAATGCGACCAGAATTAACGTCTGTACATAATACTGTAATAAACACATACCATGTACACTGCTATCAATGAACGTTCTTTGCTAGTGCCGAATTTGAATATGAAGGAAAACAAAGGAGTAAAGCGAAAACAATAAATAACGTCAATGAACTGCTCGTGTAAGCTTTTTTCCTACAATGACATTATTATACAACCTCCCTCCAATTGTTTGCTCTTTGTTGAATTTCCGCTAACTTCCTGTTGCTGGTTCATATTAATAGTTCGTTGTCTGTATGCAAGACCATTCGACGCATTAAAAAATGCTTCCGCGGTGGTGTACGAAACTTAAATCTCCCGGTTGTTAGACAGACTATGCCACGGCGACCTCGATCTACATGTGTTTGTTGTGTATTTGCTGTGTGTTTATTTGTGAATGGTGTTTAGTGTTTCTGGCCGGGGCACTGGAAATTTCAGAAATGCTTAAAGTGTTTCCCACCCAACTAGAGATGTACTGGTATGAAACCCAGGTAATGCTCGCGTGTATCGGTGCTATACACTGAGCACGTAAAAGGACCAAGGGATCTATTCGAAAAGAGCTAGGGTATCGCACCAGGATTTCTTGTAACTCAATACTGTCTCTTCTTCTTGCTGGCTCTTCAGCAAAACCAAAGGACCCCATTGGAAATAAGTGCTTGCACTTTCATGGGTTATCCTTGATTGCAAGGTCAAAATAAATACATATATACATATTGCTCCAGACTGTTTTGTGTTTTAGCTGAAATGAAGGACTTGACGCTGTAAGAAGGTTTCATTTTTGCTCATGCAGATGAAGATTCGCTTTGTTTATATATGAGTGTATTTTTGCACATACTTGCAAAGTTATTACTAAAATATGTTTGAAGTACTACGACTTGTGATTTGGTTTCAGTATTTTGTCTTCCATTGTCGTATCTGAGATTAAAAGCATGAACATTGTATATGAAGACAACATCACACTATATAAAACCTTGCATTAACTGGTGTGTTTTTAAGTGTATAGATTTATATAGCAATCCGTTCACAATATGTAACACTCGTGTCATATAAAATCAAATGCAGGCATGACAATGTTTAATCCACGTTTAACCAATCGATTTTCTTAACTCGCATGCCCTATTGACGAGCCAATTTTTGCATTGCGACGGTATTTAATTTAACAAAACAGTCTTGATCTTAATAAGTCGTGTCATAGCTCAGAAGAATCGTGCCGATCCGGGTTCTCGGATAGTTCGTTTAGAAACACCGGGATATCTTCATTTGGACGCTAGGAGTTCAGCTGGATTCGCAGGCAAGTTATTGAATTGTTTTAGAACCTTGTTGTAAATTGTATGTAAAATAGTCCTTATTATTTTTTTATTTTAAAATATGAATGCATTTTACAAACAAAGCTGTTTATTCACCGATGCTGTCGTTCCTTTTTTGAGATGTTGAAGAAGAGCAAGGCTGTGGAGATAGAAGACCTGCAGCTGGAGCATCACTCTAAGGTAAACGATAGAATAGTAAGTTACTTTAAAAGGATACCCTTATTGAAAATAAATGCAGGCATTGATTTTTTGTTTTGAGTCAAATTAACTAAACATTTTAAAATTTGATTTTTATGTAAACATGTTTTCCTTTTTTTATCTTTTTTTTTTGAGGGTGTGGGGGGGTATATATTTTCGGCTGGTTGGAGTGGGGCCTCTACAAACAAAGCTGTTTATTCACCGATGCTGTCGTTCCTTTTCAATTTTACTGCAATTAATTTGCATATTTATCTATCACGGGCATGACTTATGCTAAGGCATTCGTAAACAATTCATTACGTTCTAACAGAAAAGATAAAGGGAGATTTAATTTACGGAAAGGATGTTACGGGTTGACACTTACTGTACAAAATAACACAGGTTTACCAAGTTGATGGTGTCATAGTCGGTAAATCAACGTGTATTTAAGTCTGTTTAATTAATTCAAGTACTTCCGTAAGACAAACATTCGCAGTATTAACACACATGTAGTTTAATATTTTAGACCATTCCTATTTGTTTTTACGAAATAATTGGTATGTTGTATATCATGTTTTCAGTTGATATTAAATAGTGTGCGTTTTCAATTGTGAAACATATTTCAGCTGACATTTAATATTAAGTTTTGTTTTGGTTTTTCTTAAATCAGAGACTTATGCAGTAATATTGGTCGGACGAAGTCCATCATAGACAGACAAACTTAGATGTGTTTGGCAATACACATTGACTATTGGATCAATCAGATCGTTCACGTATATAACTTATTTTGGCATAAATCCAGGTGCCTTTTAAGTATATTTTTTTAATGTTTTGGAATAAGTATCGTTGCAAATACTTACTTCAGTTAAAATGTCAAGCATAAGTGAAGTCTAAAGAATAAGAAAATCCAAAGCAATTACAACTAAGAAAAATATTGTCGTAACTTCAAGTAAACTAGTGTGTTTGTTCAGAGGTTTGTAAATGTCTATTGTAATATGCTCCAAATATAAGGACTAGTAAAATTAGAATTATAATATTAACTTATTAAAACAGATAGTGTTAGATGATAGTTGTTATCATCAGTAGGCAACGTGCAATTGTTGTGCAAATGATCTATTATATTGGCACCATTCTTAATCAAAATTTGATATCTTAAATAAAACAAGTTGTTTTACGAATGGAACGTTCAAACACAATAATCTCTTTTTGCATTTCACGAAATGCAATTGTTAAACGTAAAATTGTTAGCGAATGAGATCATCAAGGCGCTTGTCATCAATCACGATATTACATATCGTCTTCTTTTAAGCCTGCTGCACGCTTGTGTAACTATCTAGTTCTGACAGTTTTATCAATATATGGTCATTTGCTTATAATTGCATTAAGCGCACGTGAACACGTGATTACATTTTATCATGTGTATTATCTGCAACACAAACCTAGTTAAGTGGTAACCAGATACTTGTCATAAACATAAGAGTAAAGGGACTTTTCGGATAGAAAGCGTATATTACATGCAAGTCGAGTATGACGGTTTTAGACTTATCATAAAACACAGTACACTTGTAAGCTTTACCTTTGATTTAATTGTGCACTAACTGTGATCGACGTTAAACATGATAAATAAAACACAAATGTTTAGTTCGAAAGGTGAATACAATATAAAGAAGTGAAACTCCAGAATATAAATGTGATCGAGTAAAAACGTGATAAATAAAACACACGGTAGGTTCTGAGAAGTAGACAGTAGAGAGCTCACTAAAGTTCGCCCTATTTTCAAGCTCTAATTCATAAAGAATAAACATTCTCTCTTCCCGATTCAAGCACGTATTGTCTTTATGTATGTATATTTTTAATAGATTTTTTTTTATTTAATTGCAATAAATTCGCATATTTGTCTTGCACGCGTATAGCTTATTATAAGGCATTCGTAAACAATTAATTACGTTTCTAATAGATATTGGGAGATTAAATTTACAGAAGGTATGTTACGGGTTGACACTTACTGCATACAATTTTCTAGGTAGACCAAGTTGATGTTGTCTTTGTGTGTAAATCAACGTGTATTAATAGGCTTCTGAATTATACCAAGTGCTTCCGTAAGACAAACACTCACAGTGTTAGCAATTTCTGTAGTTTAACATTGTAGACAATTCATATTTGTTTTAACGAAATAATGAGTTGGTGTGCTTTGAAATTGTAACCAAAAGCGATTAAATTTAAATAGTATTGATCATTATATATGTTCAGTTATATTTGCATGTTATTCGTCGAAACATTGTAAATTCGACAATGCTATTTATTGAATGTTCTGAAGAAAAAACTACTTAAGGATCAATATACTTTCTCCTTCAATTCGATTGTTTAACATTTTAGATCAATGGCGGTTGGCGGACGTGGAGAATGGGATTTAGGAAATCAAGAAAATCGTCGCGAGATTTTAAACGAGAAAACTGTAATAGAAAATGTCAATCGACAAAATGCAGGGTAGATCTATGAATCATTAATTGCCTTATTTTATTTTATATTGTTTTAAATGTTGTTATTTTAATGGGGAACTAAAAAATAAACCTTTATTATAATTTTGATGTATAAGCATATATAAGTCATTTTGAAACATCAATGCAATTGTAACGTGGAATTATATAAAAAAAAAAAAAAAAAAAATGTTTAAATCCCACCTGTCTAACAGGAATGATACGACTAGTACCATCACCATCCTACGCACTTCAGACGACCTTTCGGTTTCTTTAGAATATGTAGAAATTGGAGGAGGCGGGGTGCTCAGTAACGATATCGTGTTCGAACCCGACAGGCGTTTGTTAGATCTCGTATCTATGGCAACGAGTGTCATCTGCGTCAGGTGGATAAAATGAACATAATCAAGAATGCCTCAGATACGTCTCTGAAATGTGTGTCAGAGAGCCGCCCGAGACGTTGCTGCCAAGGTCATGAACAAACAGGCGACATACACGTTTTACAAGACGTCCATTTTCATTCCTCTAGTTTTCTGTTACAAGAACGCACGTGGTCAATCTCGTCTAGTCATTCTAGCATTAGCAATAATTCTTTTTACAGCTCAACGCAATCCTTGTATGGAACCGCGGAAGATACAATTACGAATTCCGTTCACATGATGCATGATTTTTCGCCACACAGAGATGCGCATTATTAAAAGAAATCTGCCCCAACGATACCAAACGCCACTTACATTCCTACGCGAGAACTTCTTCATCTGACGCAATTTGTTAGCTGCAAACACCGATCTCCATGCGTGATTCCTGACATTGCAATCATGGAAAATATGCGTATCGTACTACTGGATCATTACCACAACAACGTTCAAATGTTTAGCAAAAATTTTGAGTTCATAGAAGAAGTTCCTTTCGAGTTTCCTATGGAAATATGTACACTGGGCTCCCTCCGGCCTAGTGGCGGTCACTAAGCGTCGCGACAGTATGCTAGCTATATTTCAAACATCTGATCACCAGATCAGTTTCCTCAAGAATCTTGCGGTACCTTGCAAGTTTTACCTCTGGCAGGTGGCTTTCAAGCAGGAGAAACTATTTGTCGTCTGCGATTTCATGTGATGGACACTTCCGGTGTTGCGCTTAGTAAAATATCGTCTGGTGATCCAACAGAGCATGGCTTCATTCAAAATTTCGATGTAAGCGATGACGCTACGCGTTTATATCTGTGCAAGCGAAGTGGTCTACGCTGTATATCGGACACGGGCGAGTTTTAATGGCGGTTCTCGCAATCCGAATTGCCAGAATGGGAAAGGAACGCACAAGGGTTGGTGATTGAAGATATTCGTTTCTTCAATGGCTTTCTCTTTGGTTCTCTCTGGCAAGCCATCAAGTTTATTATGATGTCCGATTATGGCCTCTTGTTTTGTTACGTAGTAACTACTGGGCTAGACCATCATCGGGCCATTGCTGTCAGAGGCGACAGACTTGTAGTAACGCAGTTTTCTCCTTCCATGAGACCAGTTAAAAACCGAACTGTGCATGTGTTCACCATGGGGGACCTTTTGTAGTCGGACGGCGAGGAACTGCAATTGCATCGAAAAAACTAAATTGCATAGCAATAATCAGGACAATACGAATGTTCTCTTATGTTACACGTAAGACGAATAGAGATGCGTGCGCAATAGTTTCTTCGTACATTAACAAGACTTATGTTCTCTTATATGACCAGTAAGACGAACAGAAATGCGTTTGCAATACAGCGTACTTTCTTCACACAATGATGACATGACTTTATGATGTAAACGTTTCTCTAAGAAACATAGAAACCATGGAGATGATCAAAAAAGTATGGCCAGTTTGGTCCGGTAGTTAATGGGTGAATATATAGCTGTGTCGTATTATTTGTAGTACATATCTATAACCGTGGATGTTATAGTGGACATGTAAACATGTCACAGATAAAGTGAGATTTCATTTACAAACCCCCTTACAGACCCTGTATATATAGTCAAACATAAGTATGGTAGATGGGTGGAATACAAAAACAAAACCTTTGTACTGCAGTAAACAACCTTTTTGACTTCTAAAAACATCACGTGTCAATATGTAAGTTAACTGTAATTTGATATCGTTTCTGGAATATGTAATTGTTTCGTCTATGTTGCATTTGGTTTTTTATTGTTTATCATAGATGACGTTGTCTCTGGTTATGAAAATATCCCGCTGAAATGATGTTGTTTTGTATACGGACAAGCTACGCTAAAATGAAATATATAAGTCAGAATGTCAAACATAAATGAGTTTTGTTTTATGCCTGTTTCACATGACTGTACACGTTTCCAAAAATACACATCAAAGATTTAAACAATTCAATGAGGTACATGGTTTTTACTTACCACTAAAGCAATTTATAAATGTTCAATTGACATAGGAACAATTGAGTTCCGAATAAGGTATATTGCCAAACAAAACAATACAATGGCGCTATGAGCGGGAAATGCAAAGCATTTGAGCAAAACCTCACATAAGTTACAACAGGTCCTTTGAACAATAACGGTTAACCTGCTGGGCATCATGAATTGTGTAAATACTTTCCGAACGATTAATTATTATGGCACCAATATTCTGCGCAAATACCAGTATTCTGCCGTCATTGCTGCCGGTGGATCCTTGCAATAGGAGAACATTTTTCATTTATATTTTGTTTTTCTTAAATCAAAAACTTATGCAGTAATGCAGTCGCACGAACTCCATCGAAGACAGACAAAATAAGGAGTTTTAGGCCATTTTCTTGACTATTCGATCACAGATCATGTTTGATTCTGAATGGGCATTATATAATTGTGTATGTAACTTGTGTTTTATATTTGTTAAAATTCACTATTGTTTATCTGCATGTATTTTTATGAAAACGGTGAACTATTTCAAGGATCGCGTTCTTCGCCAACTGCCCCAAGAATTCTCTTAAAGTCAATCTTTTAATGAAACCTGTATGCAACACACAATTGTATGGCATGATCATTTGCCTTTTTAAGTTGTGATATACAGGTACGTTGTAAATATTTAAAAAAAAAATGATGTGTGTGATATTACACATAATATTTAACAATATAACAATGTTTATAACATTGTACTAAGCAAATACTAGTATAACAACCCTCAATTTTTACCATTTACGAAATGGTCGTAGTTCATTGAAATAGGTAAATATTTGTCACCTCTGAGAAAACTTTGTCAATTTAAAAAATAATTTTTAAAATTTATTTATATATTTATATATATATATTTATATATTTATATATAAATATATATAACATTATATGCAAATTCACCCCTATTACAAAATTAATGTGCGTGCTGCACATGAATGCTCTACAACCCCCATGACAAAGTGACTTTGCATCTAAGAAGATACTTAAAACTTGTATTTTTACCAGGAAGTAAGATGACATTTTATTGAGTCACAAAATAAAATGTAGACAAGAAACACACCATCGAAAAAATAAATAATTATAACCAACGTCAGGAAGAGCAATCCTTATATGAATCGCTAACACAATACGTATCAACATGTCAATCCACATTACATTGTTAACTTCATAATATTAGTATGAAGTTTACAATATGATATGTTGCTTTTATTAATACAATCTACAATTAAATGGAGGAGTTATTTCAGGTTGTATCGACTGAAGCCCAGGGTTATTGAAGAACTATATATATTACAACACACGAATTACACTAGCGAGTTTTTTCTGGTCAATCAAGCTGGAAATAGCGACATAATTTAATATTGTTAATTACAACTGACGGATATTCCTCTTATTTCCTTCAACCCATTCACGCAGAACACTTCAACCATCTTTTAAGCGAAACGCCGATAAGATTTACACTTCAACATAATACGAGTAAACAATTTCAAGATGCATATGCACATTGATATGCACCAGAAACGATACGTGCAGTAGTAGGCAATATACCAATGGGCACATCGATGCAGACGACTTGGCTTTCTTCCAGGTTGGAAACCCAAACACGGTAAATATAGTCATGCGCTGTTGGGAACTTCACAAGAATTTCCAAAATATATCCGCATTTAGCTCGTAGCACGGACTAGCCACGTAATCATTTTCCGAAGAATATTACATATTGCGCATTCGTTTTTGTTCATATTTTGATAAAATAGCTATTTAACTTTGTTACTAAGATGCATATTGTGCCAGTTATTCTGATGGTTTTTGTTCAAGTGTGGTGAGTAGTGTTATTTATACTGAAATTAAACAATTTTTCTTTATCAGTATTCTTCTTCCATTTCTTCTTCTTTTCTTCTTCTTCTTATTTTAAAAATACCCTTTAGTGTCATTTTCTTCTTTTTTCTTATTTTTTCCTCTTCTTTTTGTGCTTATTCTTCTTCCTCCGATACTGTCGTCTGCAAGTGATATTCTGCCTAACTTAGGCTCTAGTGATTTCGGATGTGTATGTAATGTTAGTAAAGGATTTGCATGGTAAATTACTGTCAGTTGTGCAGTCTCTTAGATAATGTCTAAAAAGTCAGTATTGGGTCATGGTCGGGTGTAAATGGTATGATGCCCAAGCATGTGTCGGTTGCACATTCCGAGTTCGTATCACGTTTATTGGGGCTCAATTGGTCGTTGTCGGCTCAAGTACTGCTTAAAAGTACTACAATGTACCCATGTGTTGAAAATACGCTTAAAGGCACCCGGCCATACTCCGGGGTACTTCTTGTTATTTTCTCCATCGCACAGGTACTTTTTAGTATACTTTAGAGTACCCAGGGTACTTTAAAGTAGTACCTGAGCCGACAATGACCAATCGAGCTTAACTGTGGGTTATGGCGGATGTGTATGAGTTAATGCCATACTTTAATGCTGGAGTTTGATGATTGGATATAGTATTATGTGTACAACAGGTTATGTGTCTGTCTCTCTGGTCATGTCAGACCTGCTTCTGTACCTGCAGTCGAGTTGCACGATAATAGTGCGTTGGTGCAGATTTTGTGTATTGTTCAAGACGGTCAATATGATTTAATAAGAATCACGGAACTTACTTCTGTTAAAGTTGCAAGATCAATTGCCAAACTATAATATATTGACAAAAGCAGGAACTTAAATTTGAATTAGCTGTTCTAATGTTCTAGTTTACCCCAATTTAAACTGGACGCGGTTTACATAGAATTTTCTGGGCGCTAATTTATTCGTTGTGTGAATTATAATATCCGTTTTAATCCATGTGGTTACTTGACACGTGAAGCTGAACTTTGGCATATCTTTATAAAAAGGACACTTATGTATGACTGTGCTGCAATATACAGAATAACGTGCAATGTCGCATCGATATTGTAACTTTAAACAACTGGTATGCTTTTCTAGGTATGTGGACGGCTGTACGAGAGATGTATCATACAGCTGCGACAAATACAAACAAAAAGAGGAAGTTACAGTGGGGTGGTGCTTGGACATCACAAAGTTGTTCAGATGCAAGGAATCAAGGTAGCATTTCATTCATTTAAAATGTCTTGTTTACACTCGTATTTTAACTGTGAATGCTCAAAGCGTAACATAGATCTTATATTTAGAAATATACCAACCTACCAGGAAAACATGCTTCAATGAAGGTATTTTCAACCCAGAATTATGTTTGCGTTTACATTTTGCTGTAATACAATTACTGTATCAGTATATGCTTTAATCTAAGTTTAAAGTAGTTTGCTTTCTTATATTGATCATATACACTTTTCGTATTGACAATGGCTACATAAGATGTTCCTGTGTTGTTGTTTTTTTAATTTGAAAACCACTGCGCGTCTCTTAAATATTTTATACTTCATAACTTATTTTCCAGCTGGAAACAAGTGTATGAGTCGGGCCTCTGCTCTCGAACAGAGTGTTGCACGGGGTACCAAGGTCCAAGATGTGAACGTATGTTCTCATTTCACCATTTTTACATTATTAGCATAAGCTAGGGGTCTTAAGCAGAACGTACTAAAATTAAGTATCCACAAACTTATCTTTTCCAACGTCATGGTCGATCCGGTCAAAATAAGTATGCTCAATTACTGTTATTCATATTATTGTGTCAAATTTAGTAGTTAAAAGTGCATACTGTACTAAAACTTTAAAGATGAATATCTCCCAAGTTGTTCAAAATAAAGAGTATATCTACCAGCAGAGGTCACGTGTTCACATTTCATTGTATAAATTAAATTTGAGTTTGTTTTTCTGTTCTCGCCAAAGTTTTTTATGGATATTTTATCAACGCGATCAATATTTAATATCAATATTTATCTATAAATCATGTAAAAAAGGGATTTATCCTCATAGAAATAGATTTTATCCAACCGTTTGTTTGGCTACGTACCTACCTATGAAATAATCAAACAATCTAAATGTGCATGCTTTATTACTAAATTAGTTAACAAAAACAAAGACAACCATATTATCAATTGTTTACTATTTTCTCACATATGGTTGAACTTATCTTTATAAGGTTCTTAATGTCGTTTTGTAACAGCCGTGTGCTTCAATTCGTATGATTGCCCCAATGGAGGCAAATGCAAGGCTCCTGATGTCTGCGAATGCCCGACAGGGTTCAAAGGAAACCACTGTGATGGTAAGATTGCGGTCGGCCCGGTGTACGTCATGCAAAAAATAATTACATAGTTTGTGAGTGACTCAAATATATGTATATACTTGTCAAAGCAAGTAATCCAAAAATGTTGCCCAATAGGAGTCTTATCGTTGTCCTATATCAGAAAATAAGAAATTATTTATAAATTATTTATTAAGATTTGCAAAAACAACAAAACACAGAAACACCGAATACACAACTATGTTAAACATATTTACAAAACTTGTTGTAAAGTCAAATACAATATGATATGAAACAATATAGATGCAAACACCAGTATGATAATGGCAGGCTTAATTAATAAGTAAAGCTATTAAAAAAGCAAATGCAATCAATACGTCCATACGTCTTATAAATGTTACAGACATCAACGAGTGCGATCGGTTGAACGGCGGCTGTTCTCACGAGTGTACCAACACCCTAGGATCATACCAATGTTCCTGCCCTGAGGGTTTAATCATGACAAACAACATGCACACGTGCACTGGTACGCTTTGAAAACGTTTTGGCAATCCTCCAATTCTCTACCTACATAATCAAAGGAAACATAACAAAATGCTTGTTCAGTTTTATAAGACGCAATACAGGTTACTAGGAAGGCAGCGATGATGTATGCACTATAAGACGCAATACAGGTAACTTGGAAAGCAGCAATGATTTATGCACTATAAGACGCAATACAGGTAGCTAGGAAAGCAGCAATGATTTATGCACTATAAGCTGTTTAACAAGTTCCAAATGTGTTTTTTTTTGTTGCAAATCAAATATGATGAATAAAGTTACTAGTAATCGTACGAATATAATTTATCATAATGAAAAACAAGACATACACTATAATTAATTGTCTAGAAAACTAGTACGTATGGCAATACATTGCAGGGCAAACAGTTGATAAAGAAAATTGTGTAACTGTTAGTTCTTTTCAAGCGCAAGTGTAAAACAGATCTGCGCATGCGTATAGGTAGATTATAGTGAATAATGTATCCTAATAGAGTATACATAGCTTTCATTTGCAGAATTATTTTTAAATTTCTATGAATGAAATTGTAACTTTCTAGAAAAACGCACAACAACGCTATCACCTCCACCCAGCGCATGCGCAGTAAACAATGGAAACTGCTCCCACGAATGTGCTGAGACCAAGAATGGTTCACGGCAGTGTTATTGTCCAAAAGGACATGAGATCTCGGAGAATGGGACCACGTGTGTAGTTATAGAATTACTGCCACCAGTGCATGTTTCCATCAACGGTGTGTATTGCATTAGAATAGTAGTAGTGACACCCCACTTTACGAAGTAACGTGGGTATAGTGGTATAACCATGGACGTCTGGCCGTTCGTCCATCCATCCCTCTGTCTGTCTGTCTGTCTGTCTGTAATGCCCCTAAGGTCAAAACTTGCCACGCCCACTTGTTTTATCAACTTGTTACATATTATGATATGAGGTGTAGGGATGTTCTTCGTCAATATTTTGACAAGCTCTAGTTTTTAATTTAAAAAATCAACGTGGGTTCTTTTGTTATGATTATTTATTGTGTAGTTTATCATCGACTAAACACAACGACTGTGTAAAAAACATCGGATTGGAACACAAGCCTTTTAATGTCCATATGCGTAAATACTATAATGATGTAAGGATTTTTTTGTCATTTATTTTACCATGTTTGATATTTACATAAACATCAGTTCCATTTGCATACATAAAAATGTGGCAATATAGCATATAACATATACAGCACACTCATTCACAAGTGTAAATCAGTCAATATATAGTGCAATCATTCATAATAGTTCACACTTGCTGTCACACACACACACACACGCACACAAAACACACACGCACACACATATACACACACACACTCCTACGCACGCAATCATACACGCACTACAGACTGTGTTTAAATGATTCAAGAAAAAAAGACCATTTAAAAATAATGCTCAATACATACTAAAAAGGTTTTCGATTCTGTAATTTTTAGTATTTCGTGGTTGACGTTTTAAACATAAACATGTTCCAATTGTTGAGTTCATGGGCTATATAAAATTAAATATGTACTTAAAAAAGAGTATTCTAAGTTCTGTTGGTTGAAAAAATTTGTATACAATGGATCCATTTTTGATTATTTGTTTCATTTTTTTTAAATAAGGGCAATTTCTGCTTCTGTCTGTATTTTATTTTCATGTTAAATATAAATGTTTATATTAAAATCAGTATAACATTCAGAACATTATTGTATACCTTTTTGTCGATTAAGCCAAGAAAGGCCATATCTATGCTTAATTTTATTTTAATGTTCAAGTGTTGCAGTTTTATCCATAATTCTTGAATCTAAGTACATTCCCAAAATAGATGGTCAATTGTTTCAATATTTGATTGGCAAAACTCGCAAAAACTACACGTTTTCAGTCCGCATTTTGTTAAAAATGTATTTGTTGGTACTATTCTTGATATTGATGTTATGATGTAAATATATGTACATCGATATGCCAGCATTAATTAAGATATCTGTAAATGATTTATAAACACATTTTCTTTACATTCAAATGAAAGAACTATCAAGTTATATTGTTTCTTTTTCAGACAATTATTATCTCGACGAGATTCTTATGCTGTCGCTGTCACTGATAACACTTCTGGCACTGTTGGTCATGCGCTGCTTCAGGAGAAAGAGTTTTGATTGGTGTGTAATTATCAAATGTGTAAACATCGGAAAACTAGGGCGGGGGAGGGGGGAATAATTTTGATATTTATGATTTAACGTTCATGTGCGTTACTTAACTATACTGATATTAGGTGTGTATTGTACCATATAATGGAATAGAAACATTATCAGGGGTGGATTTCTCGTTAACACATGCACATATTTTATTTGATAAAAGTAACCAAACGCCTATCCAATGCAAGACAATACACTGAACACGACATTAAACATGAAATATATAATTAAAGCTTGGGTCAATGCCTTGGAACGACCAATGTCAAGCATTGAGGGTTTAAACAAGTTTAATGGTATTCGTATGTCTAGTGTAACCTTGATTCGATATATAGGTATTCCATGAGGTCTGGAGAACCCTCGGATGCTGTTTAATGCGGTTGTTTGATTTAGCTTAGAAGACGGTTATTTCAAACGACACATTCACATATTTATTATGAAAACCTTGCCGGATATAATTGTTGTAAAGTTGATGTTTATTTTTGAGTAATATTTTGTAAAAACTCTCGAATGTATATTTTTTTTATATCTAAGGCACGTTAGGGCGTCGTCTTCGATGACATCCTTGGTTCACAATGTGAAGCAAAGGTGGGGAGATTGGAGGCAGTCGAAGAAGCCAATGTATGAGAAGATAAAAACGGTAAACCAGGAAAACGAAAACGATGACTGCCAATACAGCGATCTGAAGCAACCGTTGATTGAGAATGAGGATATTTAAATGTAATATATTGGACGCAGTGCGTGCTCGAAGCTTATTTGCCAGTACCCCGACCTGACCGACTTGTAGAAGGGAGAATTGCTTTGTTGTCTAGATAAATTTCAGCAATGTTCGTTTTCTTGTGATTGCGTTTTGTCCATCACTCTCATATCAAGCAAATCACTGACTGACAATAAACATTTGTTACGAAGATACATTGCCGTGATAAATATGTTGCATTCCGTGTTTTTAATTTTGCGTTTATTGTAGCTGTGGTCAAACGTCTTTACTTTCATTTTGCAATTTTTTAAAGCTGTACTGAAATGCTTTGCATATAGACTTGACGGCTCAAAATAATAGTTAATTATAAGTAAAACGCATTTAACAATTGAAAACCCACCTATTTACACAATTAATTTGCTTTTACGTAAGGAATCGAATGTACTTTTGTAATCATGCATTTTGTGTTCATGTTTTATTTGCGTGTGTATTTTTTTGTGTTTGTTTACGCCACTTATTTTAATAAAAAGCTGATTTAAAGTGAAACGGGTCAGTTTTGAGTGTTCAGTGTTTTAATGCATGTAACGTTGTAGAAGACAAGTTTGATATATTATGATAATCCAAACAATGAGACTCTGTGGATGTATATTAGGTACTTCGTTCGATTTTATTATCTTCCTCATCAGATAAAATAAAACCATAAATGCTAAAACGTCTGACACGTGGCTTCCGTTCGAAGGTAAGTAAATAAGTTCGCGAGAAACGCCATTGAAATGTATCCTCGTCCCTCTAGCATTTGGTATACATCGTAAAATAAACTGCATTCGCAATAATATGAACGTGTCACGTCGTCGTTGTCGTGAATATAACCAATAAATCCGTGCTCTATAGAAACGTGTGATGTTATGTTACTATTAGCAACACCTTATGTATCCATCACGTGAATATTGTTCTCATGGCAGCGACAGAGGGCTTTTCTTTTTTGAACGCCAAAGATTAAACTTACAACGGACGAGGACGTCAGCAAACATTTACCTCTACTTATAGAAAAATAAAGTTTGATTGCGTACCAAAGCGCGCCGTTTTCTCGAAATGACCTCATGTAAGTATGTGAAAGAGCCTGTTTCAGCACTATGGATCATTTGTCGTCGAATGTGCCGCTTATCCGAAATTGGCACACCCGATATTATGAGGTAGAAATCATCCGCATTATGCGCGGTTTTCAACGTAAACATGTTACTATTTATAGTAACATATGCAATAACAATAATAATTATTGCGTTTATCATTATTATAGTTATTATTATTGGTTACAATGTTTAATTCCAAAGATATTCCTAATTCCGGATTAATACTTGAATATTTTCTTTGATCTGTAATATCAAAATACAGATATCCCACACTATCATTTATGTAAAATATCAGATTTTGTTTTATATTGACAACGTACATGTACCTGTATATCACAACTTAAAATGGCAAATGCTTATGACATACAATTGTGCGTTGCATACTGGTTTCATTAAAATATTGAATTTAAGAGAATGTTAACTTAGGGGCAGCTGGCAAAGAACACTATCGTTGAAAATAGTCTACCAGTTTACATATAAATAAATACAGGCATATAGACAATATTTAAATTACACAAATTCCATAAAACTCAACTTACACACAAAATTAATAATGTCCATAACTTTACTAGTAATCACAAAAATGACTTATATTAAAGTTATATTTGATGCATCTAACAGTATATAGGTGTCTATCGCAACCGTTGTTTTTTTTTGGTGTTTTCACTTCATATACACTTATATTTGTTTATGCAGCATCAACATACTAAAACAATATCCCGGAAAGAGAAAAAAAATGCATTTGAATATCAACCGTACTTTCCGTATGACAACTGACAAAAGAAATGATTCGATGTATGTAGTGTTTCATCTACAGAATACACTAGTTAGCACCATTAAAGGAACTTCATTTAAGGAACAAACGCCATTGAAGGTTATACTGGTTTTATTAACATCCGTACTCGTCAAGCATACAAAACAGTCTGTCTCTGAACATGCTATCAGAGAGGCATTCATGCCGTAGGCGTGTCCTACAAGTAGGCGTGGCCAGTGCAAGCTATACCACAATCCCTCCTTTTTTTAAACCCAATCATGCATGATCAACAAATACATACTCTAAACATAAACCCATACGTTCACAAACAATTCATAATAACAAATTACACCATGCATTTATCAAACAATCTAAACTAAATTTAATCAAAACAAAACATCACAAATGAAAACATTTTATCAATGAAAATAAAATAGCACGCCGCTTGTACTAGCAATGTTCTCACACAATTCCCTTTTATCGTTAACTTGACAGTAATGAGCGACCACACTGGCTGTTAATCAATTTCCGTTTATAAGCCATTTTACACTTGGAGCATGATTCACATGTCAGTTTAATAGAAATTTACTAGCATCCGCGGGATAAGCGCCACGTGTGTTGTCNTTTAAACCAAATAATGCATGATCAACAAATACATACTCTAAACATAAACCCATACGTTCACAAACAATTCATAATAACAAATTACACCATGCATTTATCAAACAATCTAAACTAAATTTAATCAAAACAAAACATCACAAATGAAAACATTTTATCAATGAAAATAAAATAGCACGCCGCTTGTACTAGCAATGTTCTCACACAATTCCCTTTTATCGTTAACTTGACAGTAATGAGCGACCACACTGGCTGTTAATCAATTCCCGTTTATAAGCCATTTTACACTCGGAGCATGATTCACATGTCAGTTTAATAGAAATTTACTAGCATCCGCGGGATAAGCGCCACGTGTGTTGTCTCGAATGAACACCAGTAAATTACATGCCTATTTAGCGGTGCATTTACACCAGTTTGAAATCATTAAATTTCTCGGGCATTTTCCGAACCCTTATCGGTCTGTCTTTACCCGCAGATGATACATTAATTTGACAATGTTCACTGGTAGAATTGTTTACATTTGAGTCTGTCTGAGGGCTTCGTTCATTCATTTTTTTCATATGCGTTATATTTCGGCGGTACTCGGTACCATCATCGGCACGTACAACCACGCTATTCCCGTTCTTATCTATAACCGTGTACTTATCGGAACTGAACGGAGTGTCGAGTTTATTGTTTCTATTTTGCTTCAAAAGAACCTTGTCGCCTGGTACAATTTCGCTCTCTTTTGCATTTCGTTGTGCGTCGGAGTATAGTTTCCCTTTCCCCTTTTTCTCGGAATCACGATCACGGATTTCACTATCTTCCCGCCTATACGTATTAATTTCAGGAACACATGTTCTAATCTTACGACCGAACAGCATCTCAGCAGGTGACATACCCGTTACTGAATGGGGTGTGCTTCGATACATTATCAGGTAATCATCGAGGTCTAATCGCCAATTACGATTTTGACTTTGAGATATGCGTAATCGCTTTAGTATTGAACGGTTCTGACGTTCAACCTCCCCATTTGCTTGCGGCCACAAGGGAGTATTTCGCCTGTGTTCGATTCCTTGAGACTGCAAATAATTTTCGAAATGCTCGCAAACAAAACTACTAGCATTGTCTGTACGTAGAGATAATGGCAAGCCATGCGTCAAAAACCATTTCCTCAATATTGACACTAGTTTTTCGCTTGTTATTACTTTGGTGACCTCAAGCTCTACATATCTACTGTAATAGTCAACACAAACAAAAATGTAATCACCCGATGGTAACGGACCTAATACGTCCGCAGCTAAATCTTGCCATGGGGCACTTGGTAGCTCGGTTCTCGTCATCGGTTCGGGATTTGTTGACTGGCTTACCAACTGACAGCCATAACACGTTTTACAGTAATTTTCAATTTCCTTATCGATACCCGGCCACCAAACTTTGGTCCTCAAGTTGCTTTTCATCAACACGATTCCCGGATGACCTATGTGACCTAAGTCTAATACACGTTTGCGTAATTCTCGCGGGACAACGATTCGCGTACCCCTAAGTACTAAGTAACCAATTACACACAGTTCATCTTTGATATGTATGAACTGACTTTGCTCGTGTTTATCCCACGTCCCGTTCGTCACGCTTTCACGTAATCTGCTTATCTCAGCATCACGAAATGATACCTCTTCTATTTCTCGAGTGGTCATAGCACTGGGTGTTGCTTCGCGCGCAACAAATTTAATGTATTCGTGGTCATCTACACTATCTATTGTCCTAGAACTGTGCTTGAGCGGAAGTCGCGACAGTGCGTCTGCAATATTGTCTCGACCGTTCACATGTTTAACCGTAAATCGGTACGGTTGCAGCCTAAGAACCCATCGCTCAAGTCTAGCGCACGGTTTTGACCTTGGTCCGTAAATGTATTCAAGTGGCTTGTGGTCAGTAAGAAGCTCGAACTCGATACCATAAAGCCATGGATGAAAACGCTCTAACGCCCACACTACACTTAAACCCTCTTTTTCAGTTTGTGAGTATCTCCTCTCAACATCAGTTAAGCTCCTACTGGCATAACTTATTACGCGGTTTTCGCCATTTTGAATCTGCACGAGCACAGCTCCTAGTCCTACTGGACTTGCATCGACTATGACCTTTGTCGGCGCGGTTTTATCGTAATACCCCAATGTTTCGGCACATGCTAGCCTTCTTTTTAATTCTTTGAACGCGTCCTGTTGAGACCGACCCCATTTAAACACCGTATTCTTTCTTAACAGATCATTTAACGGCGCGGAAATCGTAGACAGATTCGGAATGAATCTTGCGCAAAAATTCACTAAACCGAGGAAACTTCGAACCTCGCTCGCGTTTCGCGGCTCAGGCGCGTTTACTACAGCATCGACCTTGACCTGCGTTGCCCCTATCCCTCTCTCAGACAACTCATGACCCATAAACACTAACTTATTCATGTAAAATTGACATTTTTCCTTGTTAAGTGTAAAACCTTTGTCTCTCAATAGACATAGCACTTTATTGAAACACGTATCATGTTGTTCTTTCGTGGCAGTATGGACAATAATGTCATCCGCAATGCTGTTAACACCCTCACAGCCTTGCAATGTTTGTTGCAAAATCATCTGGTACATTTCTGGAGCACATGTTATTCCAAACATTAAACGTTTATACCTGTATAGTCCACTGTGTGTTGTAAACGTTGTGATTTCTCGCGATTCTGGGGACAGTTCAATTTGATGATACGCGTTTTTAATGTCCAGTTTGCTGAAATACTTGCTGTTATTCATTTCCTGCAACACTTCGTCCACTGTTGGTATCGGATACCTAGTCCTTTGTATGGCTCTGTTTGCCTGCCTCATGTCAACGCAAAGTCGAATGTCGCCATCATTCTTTGGTATTATGACGACAGGTGACACCCACTTCGACGGTCCACTTACGGGTTCAATGACATCTGAGTCGAGTAATTCTTTGATTTTAGCTTCCAACTTCTCCCGTAACTGATATGGCACACGTCTGGTCGGTTGCACTACAGGTTTTACAGCCTGGTCAATGGGCACTTCAAGTTGATAACCTTCCAGTTTTCCAAGTCCCGTAAATAATTCGTTGTAATTATTAACAACATCCGGTATTTCTGGGGTTTCCGTTTGACGCACTATTTTAAGAACGCCAAGTCGCATAGCTGTATCACAGCTTAATAAGGACTGTCCAGATCCCTCAATGACAACGAATTCTGCATCATCTACCGCCACACCCTTGTAAACAATCGTTGACCAAAATACACCAGCAGTCTTCAGTGGTTCCTTAGATCCATAGGCATACAGTTCTGTTTTCCTTGGCTCGTCCCTGCATTGTATGTCATTTCGTTTCAAAAACTCCCACGTTTTTCTATCCACAATGTTGCAGCTGGAACCGGAATCAATGATCGCCTTTATTTGTACACCACCAATTTCGACCATTATCGATGTTGCTGTCGGGTACTTATTTTGTACAGTAAACGTGAACTGTCCGTCATCAGTTGTGTCCACAACTTGACGCACAGTAGGCGGTTTCTTTTTCGACTTTTCAACCGATCGGCATTTAATCGCAAAATGTCCTATCTTGCCACACTTATTGCATTGCTTTCCACGCGCTGGACACGTGCTGTCTTTAGCAATATGACCCCGTTTCCCACATTTAAAACATTGAACGTCATGTTGAATACGATTTTTCCGTGCAAACGTACCTTTTGTTGTTCGGTTTGTTGTTGTGTTTACCGACTGTGGGCTTTGCTCAATGCATTTTGCCTGATGTTCGGCATTTTCTAATGTTCTCGCAATGGAACGCAATTCTGTCAGTGTTAAATCCCGTCCTTTTTGGAGAAGTTTCCTTCTTAATTCACTTGAAATGCACTTTTCGATCACCTGGTCTCTAATTTGCTCATCTGTGTTTTCAAATTCACACGTCTCTGCTTTCTGTCGCAACCGTGTAATATATTGATCGACGGATTCTGTCGGCGACTGATCTAACTTCCGGAACATATGTCTTTCGTAAGGAACATTCGCTTGTGGCGCGAAATGCTTACTTAACGCATCGACAGTTCTAGCATATACATTTGCTCCCTCTCCTTCCGGCAAAGTATAGAATACATCCTGCACTTCCATGCCAGCCTTGTGAAGCAACAATGCATGTTTACGGTCATTGTCTTTAATTCCTTTCCCGACAACATACAGCTCGAACGCTCGAAACCAACGTTTCCACTTTGCCGCTAATCCCGACGGCTCACCATGCACATCGAATCGGGGCAGATAGTCGTTTTCTTTTTCCATCATTTAAGACACTGTAATTGAACGTTTTAAATATCCTCGTCGCCAATTGTAGTGTTTCATCTACAGAATACACTAGTTAGCACCATTAAAGGAACTCCATTTAAGGAACAAACACCATTGAAGGTTATACTGGTTTTATTTACATCCGTACTCGTCAAGCATACAAAACAGTCTGTCTCTGAACATGCTATCAGAGAGGCATTCATGCCGTAGGCGTGTCCTACAAGTAGGCGTGGCCAGTGCAAGCTATACCACAATGTACGATATGAATCTAAATTTAGTTTTAGTGCAGATTCGTTCATACGACACAAAGACACAATTTTGTTTACGGATCATTTTAATTTCCTGCAACGATATCTTTCATACGACACACGAACACTTACTCCGATCCTAAACAAAGACAGTTCCGCTCGGCTTAGAGGACAGGGACAGTCATGTAAAATATCGAATATAAGATATTTTTTATAAACAACTGGTAGCAAGATGAGTTGCAGATCATTGGTCAGTTACCACATTTTACCTTACTCTTTTTACATGTTAATTATTTTAAGCTCAATTCAACAGTGAACAATAAAATGCGTCTAATATCACTTTAAATACACCTCCAAGTTAACATACACTGAAACCATTCTGGATGAAACCTACCAACAATTTTACCACAGTTGCCCATAAAAGTTCTTTCAGCTCGTTTTGTCAACATAACCTTTCCGATACAAATTGAGGGGAAGTCAGGTTATTATACAGTTTATTAAACAATACATCCAGAAGTCCAAACGCCCAAGTGGACACAGAAAGCAAAAAGTGTTTACAAAGTCAATACTTTATGATTAAACAAAGTAATAATACGTTTAATTGCAATAATACATAAACGGATTATTTAATATTGGACATTTATATTAATAGCTATCGATAGTATTATGACATTAAATATTTAAAAAAAACGTCAATTTTTAATACAGCTAATTAATAGCAGCAATATATCTAATATTCGGTATTTCACATATATTAGGTTTTCATATGACAATTTGTATAATATGTAATAATAATAATACTTTACATTTAGCTGTACTAAAATACATGTCAATTTTGGCTCATTTATGTAACAATAGCATAAGCATTAGCATTAGCCCTTGCTGGCTACATATACGAAACAAAAATTTAGGCAGCCCACTGGCTTCGGTCACAGTACAATATTTATTTAAACTGAAAATATATACCTATGACCTATACTATATAAACAACCATGCCAAGCGCATGACATTTAAACTTCGACAAGAAAGTAAACACGCGTTTATTTGTGGCCTCTCCGATAGACCGCCGAAACCTAATTAAGAATAATTAACCATCTCATCAACGAAAATTAGCTTATGAATACAAAGTATAGCAAATGTTTTTCAGTTCAGATGAAAAACATTTCAAAAAGAAACGGAACTACTATAGACACATACTTAATCAGACAATATGAACAATAAACGCTACAATTGTTTAATGAATAACGGACATCTTTTCAGACATCCCTTTTAAATTATATAGAAGCACGTTAACCCAGGAGGGGGGGCGGTTTTCCAGATGGCTTCCATCTATAAAATCACGTGTCAACACTTTCAAGATTTACGGATGTTTGCATGTTTAATAACTGTAACAAACGTCTCGGACTTTTATTAAGCAACCAATTTTTACACTTATTAAAGCAAATGTATAGTATTATCATATTTCTTCTATTCTAAAAGCATTGTATTTTATTGTTATTTGTTAATCAGTAGGAATGAGGTTGGAAAAATGGTTTCCAGAATATTTACAAAATGTCCGTGTTATTTTGCTGCAATTACCGTAGTTTTTTAATTATGAGGTCTAAGATTATGCAGACACTTTTTGCTCATTGGCATCGCTCGATCCCATCTTTGGGTTTATGTGAGGTTTAACAGAAACGAACGTTATTTCACCAAGGAAAGCACTGGGCCTCTCGATTGGTGCGATGCAACGACGTAAGACCTTAACGATCCGAACATGTACATGCTCTGGTCCGCGCATTCTGTACAACGAGCACAGCTTAACTTAATTTTGGTTAAATGAATCACAAAGCTTAATTGCTCGGTAACTTACATTACATGGTACACTCCTTGAATGCATAAAAGACTCAGAGAAAAACTATCGAAACCCGTATGCGATTAATACAACAGTTAATTTTGTGTTGCACCGAACTATATATATAAACTTGCAGTCAGCTTGCAAAAAAGAGTGTCGTTCATT